>PVJA010004684.1:36421-84403 GCA_004027025.1 Myocastor coypus | reverse complement strand
AAAAAAAAAAAAAAAAAAAAATCAATGTTAATGGTCTCAATTCTCCAACCAAAAGAAACAGATTGACAGAGTGGATCAAGAAACAAGACCCAACCCAGGCATGGTGGCACACACCTGTAATCCCAGCACTCGGGAGGCTGAGGCAGGAGGATCAGTGAGAGTTTGAGACCAGCCTGGGCTACAAAAGTGAACTCAGGACCAGCCTGAACTGCATAGTGAGACCCTGTCTCAAAAAGACAAAAAAAAAAAAAAAAAAAAAAAAAAAAAAAAAAAAAAAAAAAAAAAAAAAAAAAAAAAAAAAAAAAAAAAAAAGAAAGACAAAGAAGTAAACACATGCGCGCGCACACACACTCACACACACACGTGCATGCTGAAGAATTTAACTCCTGTCAAAAGGCTTAAGCTGATGACAGCCCCTGTGTAATAAATACACTGGAATTCCAACTCTTCAGTCAGCATATATATACATATATATATATTTTTTTCTTTTTCTTTTTGAGGCCAGGTCTGCCTGGCTGGCTTTGAACTATGTACCCCAGGCTGGGCCTGAGTTTACAGCAATGCCCCTGCCTCAGCCTCCCAAGTGCTGGGATTGCAGACATGTGCCGCCATGCCTGGGTTCCAGTAACTCCATCGAAACTGTGGATTTCTTTAGACCCAGACTGACAGGGCTGGGTCGCTGCTAGAAGCTTCGGCCCAGCCTTTGTGGCCTGCTCTCCCAGTCCCAGCCACATGCCCACCAGCCTTTGCGCCCTTCTGTTAGGTCTGTAGGCCGAGGACATGGCGAGACAGCCCGTGGAAGGGGCCCAGGGGCTCCCCGCATACAAGTCTGGGGCCAGCTGGGTCCTGAGGCTTGGGCTATGATATGTGTTGTTGCACTGCGGCAGCTGGATGAACCCAGGGCTGCAGGCACCGGAGGCCAGCACCAGAGGCCCTGGCTACCATAGGGCTCGGGCCCAGCCCCTGAGGGTTTGATCTGGGAAACCCCGGGGCTTCCTAGGCTGAGCCGTTGGACGGTGCTTGACAGAATGATTCATTTTCCTAGCAGTCAGTTTGTTTACTTAGAAACAGAAAAACTGGAAGAAGAAAAAAAAAGCCTCTTTAGTTAATGACATATTTAGAACTCAGTTGGCCGTCTGGTCAGGGAGTTTTCTACAAACGTTAGGTAAATGTGTGCTTTACCGACTCTCCTAGGCATATAGACGTCAGACACATTTCTCTCACAAGGAGACGCTGTTTAAAATCCCACCGGGCAGTGGCCATGCCTGCAGGGGTCGCAGAGCTCCTGCCCTCCCCAGCGGCAGCGGGCTCTCCGCTTTGCTTCGGTTTCGTCTCTTTCCGGAGCATGTCTGCGCTGTTCCTCTTTGGATATTGGTGGACTTCTACGCTACGATTTACACGCTGAGCCTTGATGCCTTCCATTTTGATGAAACCTGAGCAAAAGGAAAGTAACCAGCAGAGTGGACAGAGAAAGTTTTTTCTTTTCTTTTTTTTTTTTGCAGGACCAGGGTTTGAACTCACGACCTTACACTTGCCAGGCAGTAACTTGTGCCACAGAGCTATCTCCCTAGCCCCCAGAGAAAGTTTTGATACAGGGAGAGAAACTGACCCTGGGTGGATGACCTCCAAAATGATATAGGGGAAAAATAATCCCCAGCCCTAAGAGTACCTGAGAGGAGATCATGTTCTCTAAAACCAAAGAATGAATTTTAGGAACAAGTGGAGGTTATGAGCAGAATAGATTTATTGGGTAAAAGAAAGCTCCTGCCCTCAGGGGGCGTGGGTGGGTTGTCCCCAGGAAGCCATCTCTTCCAGGGACTTTTATAAAGGGAAAGCCTGCAATGAGGTGGGCCTAAGGTGGTGCAGAGCATGGGAGCTACAGCCAACCAATGAGATTTCAAGCACCATTGCTCAAGTAAAGTCGATTAAACCCAGGACCAAATGAGGAAGCCAGTCACGTGGCAAGCCTGCAAGAATACTGAACAAGGTCTCTTCCGCAAGCCAGGACTGGTGGCACATGCCTGTAATCCCAGCACTTGGGAGGCTGAGGCAGGAGGATCAGTGCGAGTTCAAGACCAGCCTGGGCCACAAAAGTAATAAGCTCAAGGCCAGCCTGAACTGCATAGCAAGACCCTAGCTCAAAAAGACAGAAAAAAAAAAAAGGTCTCTTCCTGTTGGGCAGTGACTCAAGGTGATCCAATACCTACTTAGCATATCCATCTCTGATGCCCATCCCTAGGGAATTATGTAGCTGTATTTGCTTATTCTTGTCCTGAAATCTGGCTCATAGGGGAGGAGTGTCGGTCTCTAGTTGTAAAGCCCCCATCTAACTGCCTAGAATGTTTCTATCTAATTCAGCTGCCAATAACACTTTCATTATTTGGCTTCGTGCAGAAATGCAGCCCCGTAATGGCACCCGCAGTGGGACGCTCTGTCTTTTTTTGTCTTGGTTTAGTTTGGGGGCTTTTTGAGACAGGGTCTCACCACGCAGTTCAGGTGGGCCTTGAATTCACTGTGTAGCTTGGGCTGGCTTTGAACTCCAAGGAGCCTCCTGTCTCAGCCTTTTGAGGGCTCTAATTATAGGTGCACCCCTCCTCCCCAGCCAGTAGGCAGGTTTTGTTTTTCCTAATTATGAGAGTTTTCATTCTATTTTTATTAAAAATGTAACAGTTTAACCCACAAGAAAAAAAAAAAAAAAAAAAAGACTACGTTGTGTCTGATTTGAACCCCACGAGTTCCTTTTGTGAATAAAGCAATTGTAGTAAGAAAAGCAAAACTGCAACAAAAGCCCGCACCCCGGACGCTGTTGCCTTTCTCTCATGAAGCGGGGTTCCCCCAACCCCCACCCCAGCTGCCTGCAGCTGCTTGCGTGGTGCCTAGCGGTTCTCGCTATGCGGTAGCTGGAATTCAGCTCTTGTGGCTTGGTCTTGGTTTCTAGGGAACATCAGGGCAAGCATCCAGGAAGTGGCTGTGTCACTTGACCTTGGCACCTGGGTCAACGACTGAGCTGCGAAAGTCCACCCTGTCTCCAGGAAAGCCCCTAGAAATTCGCAGAGGAATTCAGAAATCTTGTGGCAGGTCCGGGTCCTTCACACTGGTCACTTTTTTTGATGGCTCTGGGACCTTGCTGAAGCTGAACCTGCGGAACAGGAGGGGGCCCAAGGAGCCCCAATGCCACCAGCCATGATCGGAGCCTCTGAAAGCCGCCTGAGCCGTGGCGCACACCTGTGACCCCAGCACGCGGCAGGCTGAGGCAGTAGGACTGCCACAAGTTCAAGGCCAGCCTGGGCTACGTGGCGAGCCCCTGAGCCAACCGAGCAAGCAAATAAACAAGCAGCTTCTGGGTCTGCCCTGCAATCTACAGACCAACCAAGGCCGACGAAACTGCAGAGTGGGGCTCTGGTGGCCGGGGGGATCAGAAGCGCCTGTTGGCCCGTGGTTTACAACATCCTGCAGTGTGCAGGGGTAGACAAAGCTGGCGGCGCTCAGCGGAGGGCTCTGCGGTTGGGACCTGGAAACCCCGTGTCTTGATGGGGTGTGTGCTGCTGGTAGGGATGGGGGTGCCCCGGATGGGAGCATACTGCAGGCGCAGATGTGGAACCTCATCCCAAGTCTGCGCTCCCCTTGCTGGTTTTGCAGACAAGGCTGTCACCATGGCCAGCCTGGGCCTCTGGTGGGTGGGGACCTCAGCTCCACGCCGCACTGTGTGGCCATCCAAGTCGGGAGAGAGGGGTGGTGGACATCTGACAGCCTCCTTCCCCCACGTCAGTCTTCCGGTGTTTCCCGCTGCCCACTGTCACCTTTTTTTTTTTTTTAATTTATGTATTTATTTAGTGGGAACTCACAACCTTGCCCTTGCCAGGCAGGCACTTGTGCCATGGAGCCCCCTCCCCAGCCACAGCAGGGAGGAGGAGGGGTCGGCACGTGCTCAGGGTCTAGAGTCTGAGGGGGGCCGCTGCTGCCCCCAGAGGAGCGAGACCGGGAGGTGCTCCCTGCGTCCTGCACCGTTCTCTGGATTCAGCTGGACTCACGGAGAGGTGAAACGGTGAGAGCCAAACTCAGTAGCTGCGTCCTCAGAGACCTCCCCCGCGGGCAGCTGAGGCCAGAGCTCCTGGGGGCACCTTGTCCCTCCCCACCACCTCGGCTCCCCTCTCTGCAGAGCTCTGCAGTTTCTGAGCCTCCGCTCTAGGCTCTAGGGTTTCATCGGCGGCGCCTGTGTGTCCTTCCGCCGACCTCCATTTTTCCGTCTGCAGAGGACCCAGCCAGCTCAGGTTTTAACCCCTCCGGGGCCCTCGACTCTTCTTCACACGTGTGTGCCAGGGCCCCAGTCCTAATGGGGACCCGGAGGGAGTCATTAGTGAGCACCAGCTCAGGTCTCTCTGTGGCTCCACTGGGCAGAAGCCCTGGGAGACTAAAGCATGATGCTGGGCCCCATGTCCCTGGGCCCGATGTGACAGCAGCAGGGCAGAGAGCCCAGGAAGGAGGAGCTACCTGCAAACGCGAAGGTGGAAGCGTGTGCGAGCTCCGAGCTCCGAGCCATGGCAGCGGCCTGGGGCGGCACGAGGCGGTGAACGCGGCGTGGCACGGATCAGGATCAAGGGCTGGGGAAGGAAGGAGAGTGGCCAGATTAAAGCAACGGCAACCCAGCTGCCCATGGCTAATGCCTCGGACCCCACCTCGGCTCCCCCGATCACCCCACACCGAGCTGCCGGCTTCCTGCAGGAAGTCCACTCGCTCCAGCGCCACATCCGTAGCTGGCCCACCACCCCGCCCCGTTCTGCCACTGTGACCTCCTGGCCCCCAGCTCTTACCTGAGGCCTCTGCAGCCCACCCACACACAGCTGCAGGCCCGAGCCCATTCCGTCCCCGCAGGAGACGTCAGGGTGCCCTGGCTCCTGGCACCCAGGCAGCCCTGGCCCCCACTCTTCCCAGCTGCTCCCTCTCCTGGGAATGACCCTCCTGGGGTCTCTACTCGCCGGCCCTTCCGGGCACCCAGCCCTCCCCAGTGTTGCCTCTGCAGAAGGGCCTTTGCTTGCTGAGCCAAGAGCGGAGCCTGACCACCCTGTCACAAGCGGCTGCGGAGTGGCTGGTTGCCCCTGCATGGTTTCCTCTCTCTTCTGAGGGAAGTGGTACTATCCTTGAGGAGCAGGGGTCCTGGGCTTCTAGAGTGGCTGCCACACCTGAGGGGCACAGCAGGGGTGCCCAAGGGCGCGGGAAGCTTAGGGTGCACTTCCCACACTTCGGGAATGGGACTCACACTGGGCTCCAGGGGTGGGACAGTGGCACAGAGAATGAGAACCGAGAAACGCTGTCGCCCTGATCACCGGATGGCCCTAGGAAAAGCGTTCTTGGAAAGGTGGAAGAGCAGAGCTCAAGGAAGGACAGGACAGTCACCGACTCTACCCTCTGCACAGCCAAGCAGAGCCTGGAGCCCCAGACCCTGAGGGAGCCCTGCAGGCTCCTGAGGTCAGGCTTCTGGCTTCCCAACTTCTGGTGCTTTGCGTCAGGGAGCTCAGGTCATGTGCCATGTAGTTCAGGAAATGGGGCTCCTTCCGTGGCTATCTTCCTCCTAGGTGCATGTCTTTGTTCCAGTGCAACCCTTCTCACCGACAGCAGTCACTGGGTCACAGTCCAGTCCACCCCAAGGAGTGTGGTTGGTTGTGGTTGCTTTATTTTCTTGTCTTTTTTTTTTTTGGGGGGGGGGTTAATGAGCAGAACATATTTATTGAAAGAAAGCTCCTGTCTGAGAGAGTGACAGGAGGGGGGTCCCGAGTGGGTGTCCCCCAGAAGCTGTCTCTTCTGGGGACTTTTATAGAGAAGACATGGGAACTCGCTTAGGTGGGTATGAGGTGGGACAAAGGCCATGGCCAACCAATGAGATTACAAGCACCATTGCTCAGGTAAAATTGATTAGCATCGGGATCCAATGGGAAGGCAAGTCACGTAGCAAGGGAGCAAGAATGCCACCTATTGAGCATGGGCTTGTAACTCTTTTCAGGATCTTTCACGGTGATTGATACCTACTTGGAGTACTCAATTCCTGATGCCCATCCCTAGGGAAGTATGTAGTTGCTTCTGTTTACTCCTGTCTTGTGATCCGGCTCATGGCGGAGGAGTGTCTGTCTCTAGTAGCAAAGTCACCTTGCTTTCCGTGTCGTCCTTGAGGGCCTGGCCCTGTCTGACTGCCTATAATATTTCTTTTTTTTTGTCTTTTTGAGACAGGGTCCCGCTATGCAGTTGAGGCTGGCCTTGAGCTCACTTTTGTAGCCCAGGCTGGTCTCGAACTCACACCAATCCTCCTGCCTCAGCCTCCCGAGTGCTGGGATTACAGGCGTGAGCCACCACGCCCGGCTTATAATATTTCTATCTAGTTCAGCTGCCCACAACAATCCCACCTCTGAAGAAGTAGCCCGAAGTCCTATGAGAGAACCATGCGCGATGACCGCTGTGGCTTCTTCAGGCTGAAAGGGGTCGTAGTTGTGAGCCAGCGGTCAGAGATACTCTCTAGTGTCTGGGTCCTATCTAAAGGCCCTCAGTAGACACCAGGCATTTTTATCTTGGGTAGGTGGAATCACTTTAAGTCTCCATCCAACAATCTAGTTGGGAAACTCCAAGTGATGCAGGGGAAAAGATCCCCAACCTGAAGAGTTCATGTTCTCTAAAACGGATGGATAAATTTTAGGAACAAACGGAGGTTATGAGCAGAATAGATTTATTAAGAGAAAGAAAGCTTCTGCCTGGGAAGACGGACAGAAGGGGACCCGAGCGGGTTGCCCCTTCTTCTTATCTTTTTGAGACAGGGTCTCAATATGCAGTTCGAGTTGGCCTTGAGCTCACTTTGTAGCTGGGGCTGGTCTCAAACTTTCAAGGATCCTCCTGCCTCAGCCTCCCCAGTGCTGGGACCACAGGCGTGTGCCTCCACACCCAGCTCTGTGGCACAGGTTTATCTTGTTGACCTCCATGAAGGTCTTCCTGTTTCTCTCAGGCTGCACTAACAGGCACCCAAGTTGGGGCTTCAGTCATCGTACAGGAAGGAAAAATGATGGGTCCAAATGATGTGCGCTTTGAGCACACCAGTCCTGCCGGCTGCAGCCTGGGCTGTGAAGAGACTATGGAGAAAGAAGACAGCAAAGCCAGAGCTCCAGGGGCAGCACACGAGGGCCACGGTATTCCCTGGCACCCTCAGCTTGCCACTGGGCAAAACAGCAGGGCCAGACAGCCCTGGACTGCCCCTCAGAACCATGGGCCAGATACAGGGTCTCTCCTTTGTAACCTTTCTCCAGTACAATGGTACCTTGGCTGGTAAACCTATTTGTTTTCCTTTTCTTTTTTTTTTTTTTTTTTAATTATTTTTGTCTTTTTGAGACAGGGTCTTGCTATGCAGTTCAGGCTGGCCTTGAGCTCATTTTTGTAGTGCAAGCTGGTCTCAACTCACATCGATCCTCCTGCCTCAGCCTCCCAAGTGCTGGGAATACAGGCGTGCCCTACCACACCTGGTTTGTTTTCTAATTTTGGGGAAGATTGGACCTGGGAGATCTCTCAGTAGAATAAGCTTTTGCCTGGCAAGTACAGGGTCCTGAATTCAATCCCCAGTACCACATTAAAAAAAAAAAAAATGGGGGGAAAGGTGGCTGAGCTTGTGTTTGTGTGGAGGAGACAGGAGACAGCCATATTTGTTTGGTTTTTGTTTTTCTCTTTTTGAGACAGGGTTTCACAGTGCAGTTCAGGCTGGTCATTTGTTTTGTTTTGTTTAGTTTTTTTGTCTTTTTGAGACAGGGTCTCGCTATGCAGTTCAGGCTGGTCTTAAACACACTTTATAGCTCAGGCTGGCCTGGACTTCACAGCAATCCTCCTGCCTCAGCCTCCCCAGAGCTGTGATTGCAGGCACGTGCCACCACACCAGCCCCAAGTTGTGTGTTTGAAGGAAATGGCCTCAACTGTGGAGTTTGTGTCCAGAAGCAAAGCTTTGTGAAATGCTTTTGAGAACCAAGTTGCAAACGAAAACATTCCTGGACTGAGTTGTGCCTATCTCCTGTCACAGCAATGAGGGGCCAGTGGGGACTGAACTTGTAGAGGACAAATTTCTCTGGGGCTAAGCTCCAGGACTGTGACCATTTGTTCCGGCACCTCAGGATCTGAGCTCTGTTTCGGAGGCCCCTGTGGGAATGGTGGGTTCATGTTCATGCTAATTACCCTTGAGCCAGTGTGTTATTACATCCACGTGTCTCTGTGTGTCCACTGCCAGGGAACAGTGACACCGTGCTGTGGCCCGTGGCAGCGTGCCCAGGGCTGGTGCCCAAGCAGGGTCCCAGTGCACTTGGTGGTTTCACCAGTGACGCAGTCGTAACGACGACAGGAGGGTGTCGGCATCAGCGCTCCAGTCCACGCAGCTGGGTTCATTTTGGCTATGTCCATGCCTGAGCCGCAGCCCCTCAGCCTCGGCCTGCGGTCCTGCCCACGGCATCCCCCCAGCTGGCCTCTGTGGGAGCACTGCAAATTTTGCTTCCCTCTGGGCAGCAAAATTGTAGAATCCTTCAAATGCCTGCAGAGCAGGCGCCTCAAGGCTGTGGGAAGCTCCAGGGTTCTGGGGCAGGCTAGAATGGGAAGGTCCCCAAAGCTCTGAGTGTCCAGAAGGGCTCAGGTCTGGGTTATGGGCGTGGAGCGTTGGTGCAGGGGTCACTGGTGCTCAGGAGGGTCCTGCGGTCCCCAGCCCTCCGCCCTTAACCCTGCTCCTCTTCCTCTCTTCTCATTCTTACTCTCTCAGTCCTCTATCCCTGGCAGCTTTCCTCGCCTGCCCTTCCACCAGAGCCGCCCAACTCTCAGCCAGCCACGGAGCTGAGACCTCGGAGCCTGTGCTCTCCGCCTCTACCCCTCTGTCTTATGTGGCCGTGTTGTCCCTACCGCAGGAAGCTGACTGATGCAGACCTGATCCCGGCTCTTCTCTGACTCCTGCTCCGGATGCAGCCAAGCAAGGCGTGCTCCCTGGCCCCTTCCCGCAGAACGGAAAGGACAGGGGTTGGGGGCGGGGGCTGTGAAGGAAGACGGCGTTCTGCGTGAGTGAGGATGCGGAAAGCCCACGGGGAGCCTGAGACCCGGAGACTGGCGGCAGCCAGCCCGGAGTGGACACGGCCAGGCCGGGGCGGGGTGGGTGGGTGGGTCCGGGTCTCCCCCCCATTCCCCTCGCCTTCCTCCCTAGTTATTTCAGGGACACTTTTCTTTTTCTTTCCAAACACGGCAAGAAGCAAAGCATAATGTAAAGTAAGAAGCGAAACTACGGGAAGGAAGCAGGCTGGGACGCAGCTGGCTGGAGGACCGAGGACCGGAGCTGAGCCCTCCCGCCCCCCACTGCGCACTTCCCAGACCGCGGCGTGGGAAACCTGTGAGCAGGAAGGGCGAAGTCCCCCCGCCTGCCCCAGAGTGTCAAGGGAAGCGGGAATGTGTGCCGGCGGTCACGCAACGCGGTGTCACCTGTGTCGGGATTTTTTTTTTTTTTTAATGTACTTAGTACAGGGTCTCACTACGTAGATCCTCGGCCTCACAGTTTTTCAGCCTCCCCAGTGCTGGGGAGCCTCACCTCGCCTCAGCCGCGCTTCACCGCGCCCGCAGGGCAGGGCCAGGCACCGCAGGCCTGAGTCACAGCGAGCTTTCTTTGCCCAGGGAGCCCTTTGGCATCCAGCCAGTTTCTCCCACACGTTCTGTCCTTCCTTTCCAGCCAAAAGCAAAACAAACACGCTGTCCCGGCCTTCCGGACCAGGGTACTTACTTCAGAGACGCCTCTGTTCACAGTGGGCCCCCCACCTCCCTCCAAAACAGTACAGCTGTGGAAAGCCGGGTTGGCGCCTCCACTGCCGCCTCCCCGGGGGCTCAGAGCGCTTGGGGCTTGCTGCCTGGCCTCTCCGAGAGGCTGGCGTCCCGCCACGTTTCTTTCTCTTTTTCCACCTGAGCTGCAGGAGCAGCACCTGTGAGGTGCGCTCTCCAACCCAGCGTCCAGCTCATTCCAAGAGCAGCTCAATCCGTCTCCCTTGGGTGCAGGCAGCCTCACCCCAAAATACTGAGACCGAAGCCGCAGGGAGCAGAACTGCCCCAGCACGACCTGGCATTTCCGATGGCCTTTGCTGGCACCATGTTGAAAGCAGCACAGTCCGCAGGGTCTCAAGCTCGGGACCGGTCTGTGTCCATCATCCAATGCACAGATAGAGGGACTACGGTGTCCATGCACACTGGAGCACGATGCTGCCCCAAAGAAGGGCACTCCCGAGTCTTTGTGGGAAGACGGACGCACCTAGAGAGCTCGACCTTAAGTGAAATCCATCAGTCACAATGTTGTAGGCAGCTGAGTTAGACAGAAATATTATAGGCAGTCAGACAGGGCCAGGCCCTCAAGGACAACATGGAAGGCGAGGTGACTTTGCTACTAGAGACGAACACTCCTTCGCTGTGGGCCAGATCTTGTGACAGGAGTAATTAAAAGCAACTCCCTAGTTCATTAAAGATGGGCATCAGGGATTAATATACTAAAGAAGTATCAATGACTTTGAAAGAGCCTAGACAGAGTCAGGAGCCCAAGCTCAGCAGGTGGGGTTCTTGCTGCTTGCTACGTGACTTGCCTTCCCATTGGATCCCGACGTTAGTCAATTTTACCTGAACAATGGTGCTTGTAATCTCATTGGTTGGCCACAGCTTTGTCCCACCTCCTACCCACCTAAGCAAGTTCCCATGTCTTCTCTATAAAAAGTCCTTGGAAGAGACAGCTTCCAGGGGACACCCACTGGGTACCCCCCTCCTGTCCCTCTCTTGGACAGGAGCTTTCTTTCCCTCAATAAATCTGTTCTGCTCATTACCTCCGTTTGTTCCTAAAATTCATTCTTTGGTTTTAGAGAACACGAGTTTGTCCCAGGTACTTCTCAGGTTGGGATCTGTTTTCCCAATACCATTTGGAGGTTCCCTGTGAGGGGCAGGCGAGAGGATCTGCAGGCACCCGCAGTCGGGGAGAGGAGGACGGGACGGCTGGGGCAACATGTGCCTACGTACACACAGGCACCAGCACTCCAGCAGGCTGTGCCACTGGGCACAAGATGGGGGGAGGGAGCCAGGGACCCCCTGCAGCACCCTGCTTGTCCCTTTCACATCCCGAGGGCTACCGCCAGGGTGCAGGGGCAACCGCGGCGTCCTCTGACCCTGGCTTAAGAATCACTGTCACAGGCAAAGGCTCTGTCTGCGCTTTGGGCCCAGGAATGGCTACAGCCCCAGGGCACCTTTTCCTGGGCCCATGAGGCCCAAGCTTGGGCTCACACTGTGCCTGAGCCACTTCCTGTTCCTGGGGTCGGTAGTGCAGGTGGCCAGATGACACCAAGGGGCGGTCAGGGACTGGATGGTGCTCCCTGGTCACCCCAAGGAGCCCCAGCCAGAAGCCACTGTGCTCCCAGCACACACGGCGACAGGAAGTCTCAGCCCTGGGCTCTAGAACCGGGCTGTGTCATAGAAAACAGTGCCCCGAGGCAGTGGCAGTGGCAGTGGCTTTTCTGCCAGTCATGATGTCTGGGCTTTTCCCTCTGCAACAGAGGGCTGCTGGGAGGGAGGGTGTGGCCACCTGGGTCCTGTCCTGTGGTGGTGGCACCCGGTGAGGCCCCACTGAGGTCATCGCAAAGCCCCCGTGTGTCTTGGCCACACTGTTTTGAAATCCTTGGGCAAAGACGCTGAGTCACTGCCGGGCCACAGTCCCGCAGCTCCTCCATCCGGGCCCCCTGGACTGCCCCGGCTTGCACTGGCCCCCTGGGAAGCCCTCTCCTGGGTCCTGCCTGTCACCCAGCCCTGATCACGTCCACACTCAGGCTTCCTAGGCCTCCGTCCTGTATTAGGGGCTATGGACTCCAGGGGTGTAGCCTTCAACTTCTCACCCCAGCTCTGGGGGTGCAGGTCCTAAGCTGGGTGCCACCCCGGCACAGAGCCACACCGTGGTCACCGCAGCCTTTCCTCCCTTGTCAGAGGCACCCCACCGGGTGAGACTGGGCTCCTCCTCGACACGTGCAAAGTACAGGTGTCCAGGCCGGAGCTGCCTCCTTGCACAAACCCCGTCAACTGCCACAACTATCCCTGAGGAGCAGCATGGCCCCTCTGGCCTGGAGCGAAAAGCCCCCCAAGTCAGCAGGTCAGAGCTTGAGGCAAAGGGGACATTCTGTGTTGGCCGGACAGTGGGGCGCTTGTCCCTGTGCTGGCAGGGCTCCGAGTCCTTCCGTGCCATGCAGGGGCCTCTGCGGCCTCTGTTCCCTCCAGGGCGCGGCTCCCAGGCCTGTTCTTGCCACTTTGTCGTCTGTGCCCACTGTCCTGGTCTTCCTGCTGGCCCGCTCTTCCTCTCCGGCTGAGTGACCGCAGACCGCCTGCCTTCCCCGTCTGTCCCTTCTTGTTTTGAGGGCTTCTGACCCCATTGCTCCTCTCCACCCCAGCCAGGACCCACTCGGTCCCTGCTTTGCCTAGCCCCGAGGTCTCAAGCCCTGAAGACAGGCAGCTGCTGCGGGGCTCAGGACCCTGACTGTCCTGAGGCCACTCACAGCAAGCCCGCGCCCTCCGTGCTTCCCTCTGGAGCACTGACCCACGGCCGGCCTCACCATTGTGGTGCATGGGCGGGCCTGGGCTTCGCCTCTGCTTAGCTCTTCCTGCTAATCCGAGCCTGCAGCCCCCCGACCTCTAATTATCCCCTTCTTGGCCCCATGAGAACCTTCATTACCCACGGCCCTGCCCTGGGAAGCTCTTGCTGGACCGTGTCTGTGGCCTCGTGGATCCTATCTCACCATCCATCAAGTGAGCTCGGCCCCTGGCCTGGTGGAAACACTGAAGGGGTGGGGTGCACACCCCACTGTGAAAACCCTCGCCTCCTGACCTGGGCCAGCCACTGCCCATTATAGAGGTGGCCACCTGGGGAGGCTGGCCACTTCCTGCCGGGAGGCAGAGATTTGTCCCGGAGTGCTTACAGGCAGGTCTCTTTGTAGAAGGCTCTAGGAAGCAAGAGAATTTCCAGGAGCGCAGCCTCTGGGAGCCAGGGGGCAGAGGATGGCGTCAGATGCCTTTCCCAGAGCCAGGATGCCAGCCACCTGGGGGCCCCAACCTCCAAGCCAGCCTGGTCCACACGTGCCAGGGGTGGGCAGCAGATCCAGTGGTTGATCATTCCTGACTGTATCTCCCTGGTCCACCTTCCACTTTACCCCATCCCCCTGGGCCAAGCCCCCTCAGGTGCCTAGAGAGCAGCTCCTGTGAGAGGCTCACCTCACTGGTGGGGAAGAGGCTCCCAGGAGGCATCTCGGCAGTGGGGACCCTCCCATCCACGGCCGTGCTTGGAGCACTTGACCTTGGGGTGGTGGGAGTGGCACACGTGGTGAGGGGTGAGCAGCACCCACTGGGGCGGGAACTCAGCACCCTTCTGTAGCCCCTTGGCCCAGTGGTCACATCCCCCCTGCCCACCACTGACTCAGATGCGATACCTGGTGCCTCCCAGGTCCCAGATCCAGGTATACCCCTCAGGCTCAGCCGTGGGGTCAGCAGGTAGTGGCCGGCGTGGTACTGCCCAGGCGTCCACCCTCACGTCAGGCTGAGGGATGGACCTGTCCTCCACCTGAAACTCCAGATCCAGGTGACATGAACATATGCCCCCACGGAAGACTGCAAGGCGGACCTGTCACTTTCTCTGGAAACACTAAGGACCCTCTTGTCTCGAAAGGGGACATTGCTGACGTCACTGGAGCCTACTCAGCTGCAGAGAATAGATAACACAGGGAAGAAGGCACAGGGTCCTGCATGTGACCAAAGACTCTTGTGAAACTTCACTGTCAGGCGCCACACCCGTGGGCTATCGCTGAAGCGAAGGAGCCTACAGATCAGCATGACAATGCCAGCCCCTGCCATGGCTACACCCTGGGAGCTGCTGGCTTGCAGGGCAGGTCTCCGGAGGTCGAGCAGAGGGCCTACAGGTGGTGGGGCTCCAAGGGCACCTGAAGTAGGGTCCCCTGCACCTATGGACAACCTGCCCTTGGGCAGAGTTGGGGAAGGGCCCCTAAACCCTGGATCTCGGAATGAGCAAAGGAGGTTTGATGGGAGCAGCTGTGCTGCCATGTGGACATAACCGGGCTACTTCATAGTGACAGGAACTTCCAAGGCCTGAGGGGAGTGTCCTGTCAAGTGCCAGCTGGCTGAGGGACACCCAGGGGTTCCTGGGGCCAGTGGTTCTAGAATCTCTGAGCTGGTGACATTGTCAGCAACGGAGGATTGTCCAAATCCCTTCAAGACCCAGGGGAGGGGTAGGAAGCTGCACTGGGGCCCTGGAGAAGGCAGAGGGCCACTGCCAGGGGGGTGGGACTCGGCTGCTTCTGTTGTGTGTCGTGGACGTCTACCATGCACCAGGCAAGGTGCGGGTTGTCGCAAACCCCCGGCTGTGCTGCGGGCAGTTCCTTCACGTCCATGGTGTGTTCTCCTTGCTTTTACTTTTCTTTTTCTTTTTTTTTTTTTGGCTTTTTGAGACAGGGTCTCGCTGTGCAGTTCAGGCTGGCCTTGAGAGGCTGGTCTCGAACTCGCACTGGTCCTCCTGCCCCAACCTCCCAAGTGTTGGGATCACAGGCACGCACCACCACGCCTGGCCTCGCTTTTACATTTTAAAAAGAAAGTGGGTTCTGGGCTGGGGAGATAGCTTGGCCGTGTAAGGGTCTGCCTGACAAGCACAAGGGCTCAGGTTCCATCCCCGGTACCTCATGCTGGGTGTGGTGGCACAAGCCTGTAACCCAGCACTGGGGAAGCTGTGACAGGAGCATCACTGTGAGTCCGTCCAAACCGTGTAGTGAGACCCTGTACCAAACAAATAGATAAAATGATTCTTTTTTTCAGGACTGGGGCTCAAACTCACAACTTTGCACTTGCCATGCAGGCACTTGTGCCATGGAGCTATCTCCCCAGCCCCTAGAATGATGTTTAAAAAAGAAACAAAATGGGTTCATTTGGGCTCATGGTTCTGGAGTTACAAGGTTTGAGCCCCATCTGGGATGACCTCATTGTTAGCAGAGACTCAAAGTGACAGAGGACATCATGTGACAAAAGACAGTGTGTGTGTGTGTGTGTGTGTACCAAAAGTGGTCTCTCAGGCACAAGAGATTAAATTCTGATGAAACGCCCAGTGGGGGCTGGGGAGATAGCTCAGTAGAATAAGCTCTTGCCTGGCAAGCGCAAGGGCCTGAGTTCACTCCCCAGTCCCGTGCTACTTGCTGGACTCCTGGCACCATACCTATGAATCTAGCACCCTGGTTGAGACGGTGAGCACTTGCTCTGATTTGCTCTGAAAATCTACAGTTGGACCTCAGACTCGTTCGTCAAGGTCCCCATCCCTGTCTGTGGCCTGAGGCGGCCCCTCTCTCCTTGTGGCTGCTTCTGGGCCCTTGCTGGATGTCACTGGTCTGCGTTGGTCGCTGTTGAGGCCCGGGAGAAAGAGCTACAGGGCCGGCCACAGCTCCTAGGCACGACCGATTTACAGTGCAGACACGCTCTTCTCGCCGCCTGGGCTGACCTGGGCTGCACGTTGGGGGACTGGGGATGTTTCCAGCCACCCTGTCCTACCCCTGCCGTGACCACGCGTGGCTGCCGCCTCCGTGTGACTCCCAAGGGAGCCTGGCCTGGGAGCTGCTCGGCCACATGAGGAACAGCGTGGAACAGCGTCTCCGCCCCCGGCCCCACCCCCAGCTGTCCCGGGCTGATAAGCACCAACTACTCTTCTAGGTCCAGGCTGAGAGTCGCCCCCGGTAGCTTCCCCTCACCTCTGGAGCTAACCTTCCCTATTAGCCCAGTCCTTCCTGCAGATTCTGGGGGAGAGAAAAACCTGTGGTGCCCTAGTCAGGGAAAGGGGACCCGGTGCGCGGGGGTCGGTACCCCGAGACTAGGCCTCCGCCGCTGCCACTGTTTGCAGCCAGCAGGCGGGGATGCAGGCGGTGGCTCTGTTCCCTCCTACACCTGTCATGGGACAGCTGCGAGTGGGGAGAGGAGAGGTTGGGAGGGCAAGGCCCCGTGGCCCTGAAGGGCCGCTTTGTGTGGCTTGTCCCTTCCTCAGATGGGCTCGGAGGGACAGCCCAGAGGCTGTCTTAGCGCAGGCACGGCCCGTCCTGTCTCAGTGCCTCCATGGCCCTGGAAGTGACCTCCACCTGGCATCTCCTTTTCTGTCCACACCTGGTGCCATCAGGGCTGGGCTCTGGGGCAGCGGCTCATCTGAGAGGAGGGGGCAGAGAGGGCAGGGCCTCTGCTCGGGGGTGCTCTTCGGAGTCTAAGTGCCAGGTCTCTGGCCCGACCTTGAGGACACATGGTGAGACACGTGCAGGTCCTGCGGCCGGGAGTGAGGGCAGCGTTGGCTCAGGGCAGTAAGTCTGTTCCAGCTGTGGGCAGAGCCAGCTGCAGAGGCCCAGCGCCCCTGGGAAGCCCACTTTCGCTTCCTCTGAAAGCCCCGTGCTGGGCCTCCAGGCTTCCGAGGCGTGGTGCCCTCCACTCGAAAGGCCCAAGGCCAAGCCTCCTCTGAAGAGCAAGGCGCGACTGCTCCCGGGCACTTGAGGGGTTGCCGGGACTCCGGAGCGGAGAAGCGGAGGAGTCACTGGGGTGGAGGAGCCCTGACCTCCACTGACCCTGCACGCGCTCGCAGCGCGGTCCATGGCCTACAGGAACCACTGGCCATGGCTCTCCAGGAGGACCTTTGCCCTGGAGGACCACCTGCAGGACAATCCTCCGCTGGACCGTGTACCCCGGAGCTCACTCAGCTGGGACCTCTAGCTGTCCCCCTTGTGACCTGTGTCACTGCTGGCTAGGGTCTGAGTCGCTCTCCCACCAGGGGCAGTGGCAGGTGTGGGGTGTGGGTTCTGCTGCTCGGATCCCCTGTTGGGGAGGCCTGCCAGGGCCAGCAGGCCATGGATGTGGGCAGTGCATGAGGGACAGAGGCTGGTCGCCCGAGCTTGAGCCAAGTTCCATCTTCCTCCTCTGGTTCCCTCTGGTCCAGAAGCAGGGCCCTCGGCTGCTGGATCCCGAGGCCCAGATAGAGCCAGGCCATGCCCCTGGGAGCCCCCAGCCTCCCCAAGGCCTGAGTCTCATTAGAGGCCCTGGCACCGCTGTTTCTTTTCTTTCTTTCTTTTTTTTTTTTTGTTTGTTTAATAATGCTTCTGTCTTATTTATTTATTTTCTTGTTTCAGAACTTTTGTGTGTGTGTGTCTTTTTGAGACAGGGTCTCGCTATGCAGTTGAGGCTGGCCTTGAGCTCACTTTGTAGCCCAGGCTGGCCTTGACTGCTCAGCAGTCCTCCTACCTCAGCCCCCCAAGTGCTGTCACTGCAGGCATACGGCACGCTTTTGTTTACTTATTGGGGAACAGGGCTCACTATGTTGTTCAGGCCTGTCTTGAACTCACTATGAAAACCACCCTGGCCTCAAACTCATGGTGACCCTCCTGCCTCAGCCTCCAGGGTGCCGGAATGACAGGCATGCACCACATTTATTTTTTAATTTTTTTTATTTTTTGGCAGGACCAGAGTTTGAACTCACAACCTTGCACTTGCCAGGCAGGCACTTGTGCCATGGAACTATCTCCCCAGCCCCTAGGCACCATTTTTATTTCTTTGTATACTTAAAAATACATTGGCTCATCATTAAGGATCTGTCCAGCACTCAGCTCCCCCAACCCCCAAACTTGCATTCCCAGTCAGGAGGGTGAGTCAGGCCTCTAGGTCCCTCCTGCAGGCTGGCAGGCCATGGAGCCTCGGCTCCTGTTCCCAGAGGTCGGTCAGGACAGCACTAGCTTTCTTCCCCGGGCATGGGCTTTCTGTTGCACTAAATCATACGTGACAGGAAGCCATGTTCTGAAGATGCTCAGAGGGGTGAGCAGATGGGGCGACAGCTCTGCCGGTCTCGGCAGGAAGGAGCCTTCTGAGTCGGCTAGCCAGGGCACGAATGCCCTCTGCCCAGCCTCTGCCTGTGACTCGGCACTTGGGCCAGAAGCAGAGGGTTTTGTGCTGATGAGGAGCCCGCTGCAGCCCAGAAGCCCCCTGGGCAGGGTGGACAATGCCCGGCGAGAGGAGAGAGCCCAGGCCCATGGACAGCGGACGGGAGAGCTGCAGCTGTGACAGTACAGGAGAGCCGCAGAACCACCACAGAAGGCCCTGCGCCTCAGGACAGACGTTACTCCAGCCCGTTCCCCTGCTGGGAGACTCACGCAAGAGCCGTCCCTGGGGTGCTGACATCGCCATTAGCTGGCACCGTTTTCACCTGTGAGCCACGGCTGCTCCGCGGGGAGGAGGCGGTGGGTCTCACCGCAGCCTGAACTATGAGGCCCTGTTTCAAAAAAAGAAAAAGACAGTCAAGTTTTAAAAAATATTATAATGAAAACCTTTGAGCTTGTATTCATTTGACATAATCGTTAAGCCAAATGATTGTAAAAAGCAGTTTCTAGGCTGGGCATGAGACCCATAGTAGGGCAGGCTTCACAAACGTGCCCCTCAGTGCCTGGAAAGCAAGTGACAGAAAGATGGAGACGAGCACAGGCGACTCCAGCCTCCTGAGTGCAGATGAGCGAGCAGCGCCCTCTGCGCAGGGCTGGTGGGGAGGCCCAGCTCTGGGACCCTGGTGGACCCCAGTGATCCAGGAGGAAGCCTCCCCAAGAGACACAAACAAAGCCAAACTAGAGTGCAGTTCTCCACGATGCTTGTTTGGGGGAGGGGTGTTGGTATGGTCACCCCAAGACTGATGCATGCACAGGGGAGGAAAAATGTAAGTAAATAAGCCAGAGGTACCTTTGAGAGCAGGGAGCTGAGAGAAGGGTACATCAGGTGTAGAGTCCGTTGTTTTTTTGTTTTTTTTTTTTCTTCTGGTACCAGGAATCGAACTCAGGATCTCACACTTGCTGAGCAGGCATTGGCCACTGAGCTATCTCCCTGTCATGGATGGAAGTGACGCAGGAAGAAAAAACTGATCTGGGGTGGATGACCTCCAATAGGGAACCTCCAAATGATTACAGAAAAACGATCCCCAACCTGAAAAGTACCTGGGACGAGTTCGTGTTCTCTAAAACCGAAGAATGAATTTTAGGAACAAACGGAGGTAATGAGCAGAACAGATTTATTGAGGGAAAGAACGCTCCTGTCCAAGAGAGGGACAGGAGGGGGGTCCCCAGTGGGTGTCCCCCGGAAGCTGTCTCTTCCAGGGACTTTTATTTATTTTTATTTATTTATTTATTTATTTATTTATTTATTTATTTATTTTTGTCTTTTTGAGACAGGGTCTCGCTGTACACTTCAGGCTGGCCTTGAGCTCAGTTTTATAGCCCAGGCTGGTCTCAAACTCGCACTGATCCTCCTGCCTCAGCCTCCCAAGTGCTGGGATTACAGGGGTGCGCCACCACGCCCAGCTAAGGCAATCAAATGTTGAAGCAGTGGCATGGCTATTGTTGGGGGCTTTTTATCAGATTTATGTTGAGAATCAAGAGCAAAGACCCCAGCAGCGTAATTTAAAGTGTTATGAGTTTGGCCAGAAAGAAATTGCCAATGAAGCAGTGGGCTGCCAAGATGGAGCTGAGAGGATCTCCATTGCCAGGAAGGAATAAGAGAACGGAAAGGATGCCTCAGGACACCGTTAGAAGCAGCAGGTCTCCACCCTTTACAGCCTCAAACCTGCAAAAGTGAGAGACTTTGCTTGGACAAGAAAGCTGCAGCAGGGGTCTCAACAAGCTCCAGAATGGCAGCAACATAAGGAATCTGTTCCTCAGAATCAGATTCAGGGTGCTGAGCAATCCTGTCACTTGACCTCTACAGCTGAGAGAGAAGGAAGTTTGGGTGCTGCTCCAGCTGGCGGCAGACCTTGGCATCACCCATGTGGCACTGGTTCTAGGTGCAGGCATAATGCAAGCATTCTGAGACTGAGAAGCCTTCCACCTTGATTCCAGAAGGCCTGGGAGGGCAGGCAGTGTGTCCCTGGGAGGGCAGCGCATGAAGCTATGAGTGAGGAGCCTAACGTGCAGCGGAAACGCCAGAAGGCTGGGAAAGCTGGGAACGTGGATTATCTGAGGAAAGCTGCAAGGAGGGAACAAAGCAGGCCTGGCAGAGACGCCACAGGAGCTATCAGCAGAAGTGCCATAGGGATGGAGCCATGTGAGGCTTTCGGAGCTCACAACTTGTTACAGATTGCTTCGTATGTTCCACATGGAACCACAGGACTTAATGTTTGCCCTTCTGGATTTTGGACTTGCTTTGGTCCTAATACTTGGTATCCTGCCATGTGCACCTTTTGGAATAGTAATGTTTATCTTGTGCCATTGAGTGTTGGAAGTGCTTAACTTTTAATTTGTACAAGGGCTCACAGCTAAGACTTGGGACTTGGACTTTTCAGCAATGCTGAAACTGTAGGACCTGGGTGACTCTTAGCAGTGGACGAAAATGCCTTCTGCAGAAAGAGATGTGCAGGAGTCTCTGGAGATCCAGGACCGGAATGACACAGTCTGTATTTAGATGTTCCCCGCAAAGCCTCATGCAGTCATTCAGGCACAATTTGTGGAGTTCTACAGTTTGTGATTAATTCCTGGCCCAAGGCTGGGGTTATGGGTCTGAGTACTGCTGGGGTTATGGGTGTGAGTGCTACACCCACCCTGGGGCAGAGAGCCTGAGGGCAGCAGAAGGGAGAGAAGTTTGCTTCTGCCTCCGCCGCCGCTGCTCCTCTCTTGTGCCTTTGTTCTTTGCTGTTTTCTGCTGTCCTCTGCCATGTGCCTCTCTGTCTTGGAGCCAGGCAAGAATGGACTGAAACCTTCACAAACGGTGAGCTACATAAACTTTTCCTTAATTTTGGGTATCAGGGGGCTGGGGAGATAGCTCCATGGCACAAGTGTCTGCCTGGCAAGTGTAAGGTTGTGAGTTTGAACCCCAGTCCCACCAAAAAAAAAAAAAAAGCTTGGGGCCGGTGGGATGGCTCAGTGGCCTAAAGTGCCTGCTTAGGAAAGCTTAGGTGGTGGTGGCAGGGACCGCTGTTTGATCCCTGGCAGCACATGCTGCACCAGCCCCGCTCGCATGGCAGGCTAAACCGGTCATAAAAAAAAAAATAAAAAAATAAAAAAAAAATTGGGGGTGGCAGGTATTTTGTCCCAGCAATGAGAGAAAAGTAACTGAGACAGGACTCCCCCTTCATTTCTTCATTTCTTTCTTTTTTTTTTTCTTTTTGTCTTTTTGAGACAGGGTCTTGCTGTCCAGTTCAGGCTGGCCTTGAGCTCACTTTTGTAGCCCAGGCTGGTCTCGAACTCTCACAGATCCTCCTGCCTCAGCCTCCCGAGTGCTGGGATTACAGGCGTGTGCCACCATGCCCGGCTGGCCCTTGGTCTCTTGTTCTGGCCCAGGCCCTGCACAAAGCTGCCAGTGAGTAACTAAATGGAACTAAATCAGACTCAAAGGTTCCCTCTGCACCTGGGAGCTCTGTGGCCCCTGAGGAATCAGTTGCCTTTTAGATGATGGATGAGACTGAAGTTGGTCAAAACTGTGTGACAATGAGTGGGAAAATCATGTCCCCTCCTGGGGCTGGGCATGGGGCAGTTCCAATTCCAGCACATGGCAGGAGCCAGGGGAAGCCCCAACGTGGAATGGGGCCGGCGGCAGACGCTGGGCAGTGGTCCAGACCCAGAGAAAGCAGGAGCGCCAGGAAGACGAAGACATCTGCATTCCTCTGCCTACGCGTCCATGCCCACATTGAAAGTGTGGCGGGGACGGCAGAGCCACCCAGCTTAGACAATTCCCAAGGACAGACCCACGTAGGCACACAGCTACCCACCTCCAGGAAACGTGCAGTGTCTCTGTCCATCCGACCCAACTGCCTCAGTGCCCCTTGTTTTCTCTGCTGGCACCTGTGACTGCCACATGTTCCATGTGACAGAAATGGGCCACTGTGCAGGCCACCACCCTGGGGTACCTGGGGTCTCCCTGGGGTCTGGGCCTCAACCCCTGAGGGCCTTGTTTCCCTCCCACACCTTCTGCATGGGAGGAGGAGGACGGGGCTCTCTGAGGAGGCACAGAGAGTCACACTGGGCCAAGGGCAGGGGACCCATGCTGCAATAACAGGAAAGGCAGGCAGTGCTGGGCCAGGGCTGGGTCCAAGGGAAACACACCAGGCCTCACCTTGCTGGGCCTGAGTGGGGACATGGGACACTGCCAAGGTGGGAGGGCAGGGCTCCCTCCAGGGCAGCGTGACAGCCACCAGGTCCAGTGGCAGCAGAGCACAGCAGGGACAGAGATTCCAGTCACAGCACCGGTGTGGTCAGGACTGCTGTCCCAGTTCCCAATGAGAGGGGAGAACTGGAGGCCTGGAGGAAAGCGCCAGGCAGGGGTGGCTGCTGAAAGTCACAGCTGTATCCCCAGGCAGAGGGGCCGGGGAGCTCTTCATCGGAGCAAGACAGAGAGGACGGGGGCCGGCGAGATAGCCCAGTGGTCTAAAACACCAGTTTAGGGGGCCCGGCAGGATGGCTCAGTGGTCTAAAGCGCCTGCTTGGGAAAGCTTGGGCGGCTTCAGGGACCTCGGTTCGATCCCCGGCACCACATGCTGCGCCGGC
The DNA here is from genome assembly GCA_004027025.1 of Myocastor coypus. Taxonomy (NCBI): domain Eukaryota; kingdom Metazoa; phylum Chordata; class Mammalia; order Rodentia; family Myocastoridae; genus Myocastor; species Myocastor coypus. The sequence goes on along the minus strand of PVJA010004684.1, from coordinate 61,826 downwards.
CCTGCCCTCGGGGTGGGCTGAGCCGGCCATGAAAATGAGTGAATAAACAAACAAAGGTTCTGAAACAAGAAAAAATAAATAAATAAATAAATAAATAAAAATTAAAAAAAATAAAAATAAAATAAAATAAAACACCAGTTTAGGCAAGCTTAGACAACTACAGAGACTGTGGTTCAATCCCCAGAACCACATGCTATGCCAGCACCCCCTTCCCCTCCCCCAGGGAAGGCTGAGCTGGTTGTAACACACATACATAAATAAATGAAGCTTTAAAAGATAAAATAGCCAGGCATGGTGGTGCACGCCTGTAATCCCAGCACTTGGGAGGCTGAGGCAGGAGGATTGGTGTGAGTTTGAGACCAGCCTGGTCTTTGTTATAAGCTAGCTGAAGTGACTCCATTTTGTACTATTTTATGAGCTGCTTGTCCTCTGGCTCACCCTTCCCTACCATAAACCAAGGAATGTGCTAAACGTTTTAGAGACAAGATAGGACCCCAGGTATCCCAAGGCTCAAACCAGGAATTGACTTAACCCCTGCTCTCGTTGACACAAGCCTCCTGCCCTGAGACAGACTCTGCCTTTGCCTTTGTTTAGTCCGAACTCTGGTCTTAATTTTTTTTTTTTTTTTGTCTTTTTTGAGATAGGGTCTTGCTGTGCAGTTCAGGCTGGCCTTGAGCTCACTTTTGAGGCCCAGGCTGGTCTCGAACTCATACTGACCCTCCTGCCTCAGCCTCCCAAGTGCTGGGATTACAGACATGTACCACCACACCCAGCTATATTCTGGTCTTATTTTTTGACCAAAACTTTGCATTCCCTTGTTAAAAGCTGACTCTCTACCTTTCTCTGTAACAACCTGGTGATTTGTGATTGCTATATTATAAAATGTTGTTCTCTCTATAAACCCTGACCCTGGTCACAAATGTTCTCCCTAATTGCAGGCCTGCCTGGTACTGGGTGTACAAGAGCAAAGGGCAGCTCCCTGCAGCACCTCCTGCCCCTCCCTAAGCCAGGGGCTGAGTATCCTACCTGAGTGCAGACTCAGAGACTGCTCCTAAATCTTGTAAAGTTCCCCTCTCCAATTAGAGACAATTCCTAAGTTTCCCTCCCCCCAGGGTTGTGGTTTCTCCCTATTAAAATTCTTTGTTCCATCTCAGGGGGTGCCAGCCACTGAGCTCAGTTTCAATAAAGGCGCTCCAAATTTTTGCTTTTGGGTCTTTTTTTCTTTGGTGCAACAGTCTTCAAAAGTGAGCTCAAGGCCAGCCTGAATTGCATAATGAGATCCTGTCTCAAAAACACACACACACACACACACACACACACACACACACACACAAATAAATAAATAAATAATAAAATTAAATTAAAAAATGAAAATAAAAACAATAAAATTTAAATTAAAAGAGAGAGAGAGAGGATAGAGGGGAGGAGGGGGACAGTGAAGGCCACCCCTGCAGGCTGCAGGGCAGAACAAGGCGACTGGACCTCACCCCACTTCTCAGATGTCTCCTGTCCTGGCCCTCACTGGGGACATTCAGGGCTCCCTGTGCCACCTAGACCCCACCATCCACTGGGAGGAAGGCACCCTGATGTGCACACCTCCACCTCCAGGCCACTCAGGTCACAGGCTGCAGCCTCCTCGGGGGCTCAGGCCCCCTTCCTGACCTCCAGTGCAGTCTGGGGCCCGTCTGGAAGCAGCACGGGAGCTCTTTCCAGGCCACATGTGGAGTCCAACGCCGACCAAGCGAGGGCCTGCGTGGTGAGAGGCCTGGGCAGGGTGGTCCCTCGCTACTATGCATGCTGCTCTTCTCTTTGCCCGTCTGCCTCGTCTGTCAAGTGCTGCTCTCCTGCCTTGGCCTCCAAGGATGCCAGAGCCCGAGGCATGGCTCTGATGGGTGGCAGGCCCCCAGGTGGATGGGTAGCAGCTGACCGTCTGCGACAAGAGGGGCCTGGCTCTAGACACTGCAGTTCAGACAGCCAAGCTCAGAGCCTAGCTAGGGGCCAACCGGGAGTCCTGGGACACAGAGAACATTGCAGGGGCCCCTAGGCCAAAGGTAGAGGCCAGCTGCCTCAGGAGCGGGCTGATCCCCAAGTTGCTTAGGACCAACAAACTGCCAGGGCCTGGGGCTGCGCTGTCGTTAGGGAACACAGGTGACAAGGAGCTCAAAGTCGGAGGCAGAGCCGGCAGCCAGCCAGCTAGAACAAGGCTGGCGGGGCTGTAGTCCCTGCGGCCGGGAGGCAGAGGCTAGCTCCGGTCCCCCAGAGCTGGAGTCAACAGGGCCTCAAAGGCTTTCAGGAAGTGATTTCTGGACACGCTCTCTGAGTCATAGTTGCACCATGTGATAAATGTCCTCAAATCTGATTGAGTGATGTTTTTTCCAATTCCTGAATTTCCACACTTAGGTTTTCTGCATACTTACAGGGAACTCCATAGTTGTGCAATGCCGGCCTGAGGCAAAGAATGCCCGCAAGCCACACCAGCCGGAACCTGGTCTGTAGTTGCCCTGAGATTTCCCTGTGTCTCCCCATAAAGACAGAATCCAGGCTTCAGCCGCTGACTCTGGCTTTAGCCCTTCTTGCCTGATCTGGAAACTCCAGAGACACGCTCCCCCCCCCACGCCCTGGCCTCTTGGAGCCTCCACGAGCCCGCGCCAACCCCTCACACAGCTAGCTAAGTCACGCGGAGGTGGGAAGGTCCCCTCCACGCCTCTGGCCTTTGGCCCTGAGTCAACAGGACAACCCCCACCCGCAGCAGAGCTGGAGGTCCAAGCTGGGCCATTCCCTCTCCCTATGACGAAGCACTTTTCGGCCCCAGCCCAGCCCCTGTGGTCGGTAAAACGCTGAGTCACGGTGACCAGCCCACCCTGCCTGCTACGGCTTCAGAATCCAGGCCCGGCTCTTCCCGGGCCTGCGGTCCCTCCCGGATCAGCGCCGCCCGCATCAGTTCCCGAAGGCCCCGCCCCGCCCCCTGGCGCCTCTCCAAGTCACGCGGAGCCCTGGCGGGTAGAGGCCTGGTCAGCTGGGCCGCACAACAGAGCCCGTGTGGATACGCAGGCGTGGAGGGAGCCGATCTGACACCCAGGGCTCCCTAACTTGGGGGGCAGGCTCAAACTAACACATACGCCAGGGCACAGCCGCACGCATGCCGGCACACACCCGCGTTCTGCTCCTCGCCCTCAGCCAAGCTGTCTCTAGTTCTGCGGCGCTGCCCACTGCAGCTGCGCATGCGCGTTTGCCGACCACAGAGCCCACCGCCTGTGCCTCCTGGGGTCCAGTTTCAATCGCCGCTATCCAGCTGGGCCCTGCGGCCAGTACAGCTGGCCCCACAGCAGCCCTCCAAGGCGGTCTTTCCTCTGCACCCCCTGGTCCAGCAGCCCAGCTAGAAGTCTGGGGCTCCTACCTGCTCCATACTCTGCTCTGGTGCCTGGTCCAGTCTGGCCCGTCCCCTCCGAGGCTGAGGCTCTCAGATGTGCTCCCTTGTCCTCTGCTCTCTGCCACCCTACTGAAACCCAGCCCTTCTGCCTGACTCGAGCCCATCTCCACAATGGATCGTGCTTCCACTGTTCAGACATTAGTACTACGCAAAAGTCACCTTGCTAGATGCTGAGGAGCAGAGAAGCAGGGCCTGCCTGGCAGCGCTCACGGCCCACCCTGGGAGAGAAGACAACCAAAGGCCCGCACAAGCAGGGCTCAGCCTTCCCCTGACAGGGCGGGGCGCTGGGCACCTTCTTCTAGTCCCAGCACCTGGGAAGCTGAATGGGAGAACCTCTCAAGCCCAGGAGTCCAAGACCACTTAGGAACAGTGAGGCCCTATCTCAAGCAAAGGGTGGGGGATCGGGGCTGTAGCCAGCAGCTGGGCGCTGGCTCGGCCTGCAGAGGCCCTGGGTCGGCTCTCCCTACTATGTTATGCATTTATAGGTGTAATTAAATATGCTACACACATATGGTGGCACCGCTCTTCCTCGGGAGCTACAGGCACCAGCGCAAGTCATTGTTTCCATTTTAATTTCACTCACATCTTCTGCCTCACAGCTTTTCATCTCAAGCAGCGAAACCTGCCAGCTGTCCTGCATGGCTTCTGACAGCCCATTCAAGGAAGAATAGATCATCCTCTACTCCTTCCTCTGAGGTTGTCTGGGCTCTGTCTTAAGGCCTGGATTTTTAAACACAGCAAGAATCATTCTTCCCAAGGGTCTCAGAGGTTCAGACATGGTGGACAAAGCCCATCCTTCTCTCGCTTGAAGCACTGACTGCACTCGGGCAGCTCTGCCAGCTCCACACCCACGGAGTCCTCGAGACTGTGTGGCTCCAACTGCTCGGTCACAGCGACCTTGCCTCTCGTACACAGCCACCAGCTCACGGTGGGCACGGTGCCTTCTCCATGACAGCGAGGCGAATCCACCCGCCTAACCTTTTCTCTCCCATATACTGCCTTTCCTACACACGCTTCTGTGTGAGCTCTGGTACCTCTGTGTTCTGCAGAAATTGCACTGGATTTGGAGGTTTGGGGGCGGGAGTGTGCACCCTTACAAGGCAGAGCTCTGCCTGTACTTGCTACCTTTGGGGAGAGGTGTGCCCCTCACCCCACCGGCTTACGTTAGCTTGGAGTCCACATGCACGCAGGGGTCCTCCCTTTCACTCCGCTCTCACCTGGTGATACCCTGTCTGGCTGTGCTGCTGTGCTGGAAAACTTCCAGTCCTGCACATAGGGATCCAGGTTCTACTATCCCAGTGGCTTCTCTGTTGATTCAGTGGGAAAGCTTCTAAACCAAAATCAGAGCAGTGTGGCCAGGGCCTTCCAAGGAAGCTGAAGTGCATGTAGTGGCAAAAGGACCTGCTCCTGTGTCCACCCCTGGGCACCGCAACAAGCATCCCACCTTCCAACCTGGTGTAGTTTTTAACATTTTATTTTGAGTGCACTTTGGCAGTGTACAGTGGTTATGCTCGTTGTGGGGGCAGCTGCGTGTATCTACTCCGTGACTGCACCTGGTCCTCTGCCAACGACCCCAAAAGCCTCCAGCCTGGGTGCGTGTTGCCATGGGTACCGGGAGGCTGCAGAGCCACCACGAAAGTTCTCCTTGTTTTCATCTTGGCAGAGCTGCTTTTTTTTTTTTTTTGGTGGAACTGGACTTCGAACTCACAACCTTGCACTTGCCAGGCAGGCACTTGTGCCACGGAACTATCTCCCTACACCCTAGAGCTGCTCCACTGAAGCCTGGTGATCCAGGTGCCACCTGCGTGGGGCCTGAGAAGGACCCAGGGACAGGCCTTGGCAGGCCTGAGCTGCCTCACTGAGGCGTCCTACGGCCCCTATACTCTTGTCCCTCTCCCCTAGAGCAGCTGTAGGCGCAGGGCCTGGCCTGAGCCTGGGCCACGCTTCCGGGGTGACAGCCCCTGTCTACTGTAACTCAGAGGTCCCTCTTTTCGATGTTCAGCACCACCATGACTGCTCCCCTAGCCGGGGGGCCTGCGGGTGCGTGGTCCCCCGTGACGCCGTCCACTCGGAGCCGCCGAGCTGTCAACGAGGAGGCTGGGGTGCGGCTCCGGGCCCAGTCCTGGTCCCAAGGGGACCTGCGCACGTGTCCCCAGCGTCCAGCCTAGGGACAGAAGAGGCCCCACCTCGCCTCCCTCCCCCCTCCTCCTGCCCCCGCGCCAGCGCTCCCGCCCCGGGCCCCCGTGCACCAGCGGAAGAGGCGGGGCCTCCGGCAGCGGGCGCGCTAATTGGCCTCGCGCGCGTGACGCGAGCATCCTATAAAAGCTGCCGCGCCGGCGCGGCGCAGTTATCCGCCGAGCGTCGTCGGGGTCTCCTGCTTCAACAGTGCTTGAACGGAGCCCGGCCCTCGCCCGCCCTCGCCGCCGCCCGCACCGCCGCAGCAGCCCAGCCAAGCCTCGCCAGCCGCCGCCATGACGACCTCCTCGCCCTCGCAGGTGCGCCAGAACTACCATCAGGACGCCGAGGCCGCCATCAACCGCCAGATCAACCTGGAGCTCTACGCCTCCTACGTCTACCTGTCCATGGTGAGCGCCTCCCGGCCCGGCGTGTCCTGGCTAGAGGCCGTGCCGCGGGCGGTCGTTGTGCAGCCGCCGCTGGTTGGCGGGTGCAAGGAGGCCGCGCTCGGGGTTGCTTTGTAACGGCGCGAGGTCCCCGGGGACGGGCGCGCCCCGGAGGCCTGGCGCAGCGGCGGGCGCAGACAGACCTCGTCCTCGGCTGTCCCCCGCGGGGTGTGAACTTTGCAGCTGTAGCTGGCGAGTTCGCGAGTCTATTAAGAACAAAATGTAGGGAAAAATACTCTGCGCCTGTCTCCAGGCAGGCCGGAGAAACTTCTCTACAGGCCCTGTTGGGGGTGGTCGATGGACAGTATTCTAAAGCTGCATATAGTTCTCAACTCTCAGTGAGTAGGTGTCAGTTTTCTGATGTTTTGGTTTTTTGTTTGGTCTGAGACGGGGTTTCGCTGTGTAGCTCAGGCTGGCCTTGAGCTCACTTTGTAGCCCGTGCTGATCTCAACTCACACCAGCCCTCTTGCCTCAGCCTCCTGAATGCTGTGATTACAGATGTGCACCACCACATGCGGCAGTTTCTAGGTTAGAGTAACAGCTTAGTCCCTTCCAGGAGCACTGATCTGCCTTCTTCAGCCCTGGCCCCTCTTGCTCCTGAGAAGGGCCGGCAGTGCCCTCAGCACCTCTGTGACGGCTCCCTTTCCTCTGAGGCTCACTAGGAAGTGGTTGTGTTTGTTTCCAGTCTTACTACTTTGACCGCGACGATGTGGCTTTGAAGAACTTCGCCAAATACTTTCTTCACCAATCTCATGAGGAGAGAGAACACGCCGAGAAGCTGATGAAACTGCAGAACCAGCGCGGCGGCCGGATCTTCCTTCAGGATATCAAGGTGAGCGGGGAGGGACCCGTACCCTGTGTACAGCGATGGCTCAGGGTTGTGGGAGCTGCCACCTACGCTAAGGTGGGCACAGTCGGGCAGGAGTTCGTGGGGCATCCTGGGCTGCTGCAGCCCAGGCTGCAGAGGGTTGATCTAGCGCCTCTTGCTCAGAAACCAGACCGTGATGACTGGGAGAATGGGCTGAATGCAATGGAGTGCGCGCTGCATTTGGAGAAGAGCGTGAACCAGTCCCTCCTGGAGCTGCACAAGCTGGCCACTGATAAGAACGACCCCCATGTGAGTGAGGAACCTGGGGTGGCAGCAGGGGGACCCCATGCATGTGGGTAGAGGAGGCTGACTGTCTTGCCCCTTTCCTAGCTTTGTGACTTCATCGAGACACACTACCTGGACGAGCAGGTAAAGGCCATCAAAGAGCTGGGTGACCACGTGACCAACCTGCGCAAGATGGGAGCTCCTGAGTCTGGCATGGCAGAGTACCTCTTTGACAAGCATACCCTGGGGGACAGTGGCAATGAGAGCTAATGTCACCAAGACAGCATATGCATGTTGGGGCTACCTTAACCTTTTCTATAAACTGTACCAGAACATCTACTTAAGTTCTTTGTTTCCTTCAAATAAATAAATTTGGTACCTGGCTGTTGTCTCCTGGTTGTGAAGCATCCTCAAAGTGGGACACCTAAAAGAACAAACCCTTCAGTGTATTAAACCTTCGCTTGGGGGTGTGTTGGATCCAGCCAGGGCTGGGACTGTGGGACTGCTGCTGCATGTGACCGCAGCTGGGTTTCCCGAGCGAGGTTCACTCTGGCTTACAGGATACGGATTCATAAAAAAGGCAGCCAAGAGCTGAAGGAGTTCAGAGCTCCTTTATTCTCACCCACTGAGCTAACCATTCAGGCCGTCACGGGAACAAACGGTAGACAGCTGTGTGGCTACGACTGGACCAGTGTCCCGGCGTTGTACATGCAGGTGAGGACCAGGCTGGATCAGGAGTGGGCGATGTCCCTGCATGGGGCAAGGGTCCGGGCTTGAGGAAGGCGCTTTGCCCATGACGAGGTTTGCAGCAGGTGCTCCAAGTTAAGGCTTGGGGGCTGGGGAGCATCAGCTCTGGCCTAAGTGCTTGCCCGGCAAGTGCAAGGTCCTGAGCTTGGTCTCTGATACTAAAAAAGTTCAGGCTTAACCCTAGATGATCAGGAAAAGTTACTGCCTTACACTCATTGAAAGCTGCTGTAGAAGCCAGACAGGTCACTGCCCCTGAGAGCTGAGATGTGAAGCTGCTTGTGAATATAGAATGGGGAAGCTGCATTTCCTGTGTCGTGATTGGGCAGGCAGGGGGTTGTGAGTTGGGCACAACTCCAGGAAATCTTTTTTTTTTTTTTTTTTTTTGTCTTTTTTTTGAGACAGTGTCTCACTGTGCAGTTCAGGCTGGCCTTGAGCTCACTTTTGTAGTCGAGGCTGGTCTCGAACTCACACTGATCCTCCTGCCTCAGCCTCCCGAGTGCTGGGATTACAGGCGTGCACCACCACGCCCAGCTTTTCAGGAAATCTTAACATCGTTCTGTGAGGACTGGGCCTAAGGTCTCAAGACTCGGAGAGGCTCCCGAGGAAGATACCCCGAGGCACGCCCCTCTTGCAGGTGCTTGGTGGCACTGCCGAGGGCTGGGGCAGGCACTCCTTGGCCAGCTCCCAGCTTACTGGGCAGAGTCACATCTTGGTGCTGCCCACTACCTCGTGTCCACTGCCCCTGGCCTGCCAGCCCTGCAACCTTATCTTCCACTGGCCCCAGCAGGTCAGGTCTTGACCATACAAACTCATGGCAACACAGGCAGCACTCCTCATTGTCCCCAAGGTCCTGGTAAAGGGACTGGTGTGTGCCCTCACCCAGGAGGGGCACAGGTCCTCCTTACTCAGGCAGCAGTGGAGGTGAGGAAGTCAAGGCTGGACGGTGGGCCCTGCAGTGGAGCCTGGGTGGGGGAGGGGTGGCAAAGTCTGAAAGACCCTGCTAGGGGACAGACCTGTCTTCCAAGGCCCAGTAGGGCTCTGCATGCTCCCGGGGGTCAGAGTACAGGCTGTCAGGCAACTGCTCCGAATGTGCCTCTGGGAGGTGACCTTTGGGAGGCTCTGCCATCTCCATCAGGTCCACATTCTTCTTGGCACTGACTCCAGAGGGCTCCTCCGAGGTGCTGCCACTGGTAGGGAGCAGCTCGTAATTGTTCCTAGACCCCACCTGCTTCAGGCTCTGGTCTTTGGCGTCTGTGTCCTGACGTGTCTGGGATTCAAACAGTTCAGGGAAGACCATGGGGAAGCTGCTGAGGGGCGTCTGCGGGGCGCTGTGGTAGCCAGGCCTCTCATACAGGGCAGCCACCTTGAAGGCGTCTGAGGGCCGCAGTTTGTGGTCTTCCTGTGCCCCCGGGTATGGCTGGGTGCCCCTGGTCCAGCTGTAGTGGCGGAAAGACTTCTTCTTGGGGGGAAGCAGCTTCCTGGAAGGACACCCGCTGAGCTGCTGCCCGAGGAAGCGGCCGATGACTTCCTGGGTGGTCTCTCTCTCCTCCTTGATTGGCTGGAACTCCATCTGCTCTAGCTGCAGGCTGCAAAGAGCAGGGGGACAAGAGGCCACAACTTGGCCTTGCTGTGCCCCTGCTCTGTGCCCACAGTCCTGACCTCGCCTTGTAGACTCCAGTTCCCCATACCTTTGTCCCTTTATGGCCACCAGCCCCAGGTCATGGAGCTGCCTGTCCCAAGTGGGGGGCGTTCACTCAGGGCCCAGGGGGACTCTGGTCTTGGGTCTAGGGGAGGCTACGTGCCAGCCCACAGCAGGTGACCTCTGCCCTAGGTGTTGTCTCTTTCCAGGTGTCCAGGCCTTTGGACCTTGTACCCAGAGTCTGGCCCTTGGGTCTGAGCCCTGCACAAACGACCTGCGCGCGCCCTGGAGGCAAGGTCTGTACGTGACAGATCGGTGATCTTCGCAGAGGGGCTTCTGTATGCAAGGCTCCAGGCATCCTCCAAAATGTCCCTCACCCAAACCAGCTTCTGACCTGCACTGGGTCACCTTCCCAACTTGTCCTTGTGCCCAACATGGCCTCAAGCTAATCCCAGCTGAAGACTGTGGAGTCGTACACTCTGGGAGGCTGAGGCTGGAGGATACAAGTTTGAGCTGGTCAGGGGCAATTGAGCAACTTAATGAGACTGGGTCTCAGGATTTTTTTTTTTTTTTTTTTGCTTTTTGAGACAGGGTCTCGCTATGCAGTTCAGGCTGGCCTTGAGCTCACTTTTGTAGCCCAGGCTGGTCTCGAACTCACATTAATCCTCCTGCCTTAGCCTCCCAAGTGCTGGGATTACAGGCCTGCGCCACCACGCCCGGCTCTCAGGATTTTTTAAAAAGGGAGCTCGGGACAGGGAGGGAGGGCGGGAATCTGTGGGAACGCTCCCGGCAGAGCCCTGGGCTCAAGCCTGGTCACATATACACAGCACAGTGCAGCCAGGACACAAAACTGCACCACAGGACCTTCAGTAGGGCCCTGACACCCACCAGCTCCCCCGAATAGGGGGCTGGGTCGAGAGACAGCTCCAGGCAGTAGCACTGTCCGCTGTGTGGCCTGTGCTCCTCCCAGCCACGGGGGCTGCCTGCCCCCTCCGACGCGGGCACTGCCCCTGCTCTCAGCGGACCCCCAACGTGGCCAGAAAAGGTCCAGCTAAGGGTGGGCAGTGGGTGCTTGGCACCCCGAGCCACAGCCACCGGCTACCTACGAGCACTCCCTTCCTTCTGGGCCTCAGTTTCTTTTCTTTTTTTTTTTTTTTTTTCTCAGTTTCTGATGGAAGGGAGAGCTTAGGTGGGAGGGACCCTGGCCTGCACAGTGGGGGGGGCAGAGGGGTGGCGGCACACATAGCCGCCACTGTTGGTCTCTGCTAGCTCCGTGTCTTTGGACAGGGAAACCTGGCTGCCCTCTCTGAGCTGTGCAGAGCTGTCTGGAGATAAGCCAGGGCTCTGAGGAGGGTCAAGGCGATGTGCCCAGCAGCAGCAGAGCTGGGGCCCGCCCCGCGAGGGCGCCAGCCAGCATACGAAGCGCCCTTCAGAGGCTGCAGCCCCCCACCATGCGCCGCCCACCTGATGTCGAAGGTGGAGCCCAGGAAGGAGGTGCGGCGGGACTGGGAGGACGCGACCGTGTACGGGGGCTGAGGCTCCATATCGTTCCAGTACATGTCCTGCTCCAGGGGGGGCAGGTTCTGGTGCATCTCGTCCACGGACAGTAGGGACACCTGGTCGTCAGGGACAGAGGGCACAGGACCATGACTTCACCTGGTGACGTGGTGAAGCCACTTCCCTCTCTGGACCTCAGCTTCCCTGCCTGTGAAAGGGACAGGGGTGCCTGCCCGCAGCCAAGACGTGCGGGTGAGTCCTGGTGGCGAGTGGCGAGTTGCAAGGGGGAGGAGGGACAGGCCACTCCCTGAGTCCCAGTGGGAAGGGCTCGGAGCAGCCTGGCCGGTACCTGCAGATTCCTGTCCAGGATCCAGTTGATTTCAAAGTCGTCATCGTCCTCTCCAAAGGGGTTGATGAGCTGCTCTGCCACCTGGGGGACAGGAAAGGTTCTGCAGGCCTGCGGGTGGAGCCGAGAAGCCCTTCCCTCCCGGAAGGGTACCCCGCCATTCCCACAGCCCAGTACCCCTATCCGGCCCCCCCATCCCCGCCACTCGGGCTGTCTGACAGCTATCTTCGCCGCCCCGGCGCAGGGTTGCAGCCACACACGCTCCGCCCTTTCAGGCACTGATTCCTGAGTGCCTCTGCTGTCACTGGGGGAGCGACTGTGTCTTTCCGTGGGTGACATCATTTTATTTGTTCATTCAATGTGCTGAAGGAGGGGTGGTCCTGGTATGTGGAGGTTCACTGGGGCGACTCTCCTTAAAAGAGGAGTGGGCCGGGCGTGGTGGCTCACGCCTGTAATCCCAGCACTCGGGAGGCTGAGGCAGAAGGATCAGTGCGAGTTCGAGACCAGCCTGGGCTACAAAAGTGAGCTCAAGGCCAGCCTGAACTGCATAGTGAGACTCTGTCTCAAAAAGACAAAAAAATAAAAATAAAAATAAATAAAAAAGAGGAGTGGCTGTCTCCATGTGGCTGGGCCTGACCCTATTTGCGTGTACTGATGTGTACAGAGCTGGCTAGGGCTTTTCAATTGGCTGTGAGCAGTGCGTGTGGCTCTAGCGGAGGTGCTGGTGGTGGTCTTTGAAGACAGCAGGCCTGTTTCCCCGGTTACCCCCATCTCTCTAGTGAGAGCCTGGTGGAGACGGGGTGAAGAGCCAGGCTCCATGCTGTCGGCTGCGATTGAGCCTCGACATAGAGGCCATGACTTCCTGGGGCTTGAAAGATTGCACATCAGAGCTAAAACATTAGATACTATCCCAAGTCCGGGTGGGGTGGAGCATGCCTGTTCAGAGACCAGCCTGGGCTACAGAAGTGAGCTCAAGGCCAGCCTGAACTGCATAGTGAGACCCTATCTCAAAAAGAACAAAAAGGGGGCTGGGAAGATAGCTGAGGGGCACAAGTGTCTGCCTGGCAAGTGCAAGGTCCTGGTTCCACACACACATACACAAAAGATACTGTTTCAATTGTGTAATGCAGATTACGCGTACCCTTCTCCGTATTGCAGAGGTATGTTTTTGCTCTTTATTTTACTGTATTTCTTTTTTTTTTTTTTTTCTTTTGGTTGAATTATTTTTTAGTTTATATTTTGTTTTTGGTGCCAAGGACCGAGCTTGCTAGGCAAACGTTCTGCGGCTGAGCCAAATCTCCAGCCCCTACACTGCAAGGTAAGTGCAGGCCTTTTACCTAGCCCAGCCCTCGGCACTCACCCACTTCCGGCCACTCTCACAGTCCCTAGTCCTCAAGCCCCTCCTTTTTTCATGCCTAAATAAAAGCCAGGTAGGGCCGGCCAGATTGCTCAGTGGACTAAAGTGCCTGCTCAGGCAGAGCGAAGTGCCTGGGGTTCAATCCCCCTTGTGCTGTGTGGGTCCCAGCCCCAGGGCACTGAGACAGTGACTGGCTCTCAGACTGGGCGTGGTGACATGTGCCTGTAATCCCAGCGCTTGGGAGGCTGAAAATGGGAGAATCACTACATGCCCGATCTACGCGGTGAGACCCTGTAGACCCTGTACGAAATACAAAAAAATAAAATGTAAATAAATAAAACTCAGGTCAGCCCTGGCTCGAGGCCTTCGTTCTGGGTAGCCATCATCGTTGCTGGACCTAGGACCCTTGGGCTCCTGTTATGGTCTGTGTCTGGTTGTACCCCCAAAGCCTCAGGTAGTCATGGGGTGGAGACTTCTAGAATTTGAGATTGACTCATGATCTACAGGGATTGTGGCTCTTAGTACTGCTGAGATTGTGGGTGTGAGTGCTACACCCAGCCTGGAGCATAGAGTCTGAATGCAACTTAACGGAGACAGAGGGCCTTGCCTGATAGCTCAGTTGATTAAAGCACATGATTTGGCAAAGTCGCTCAGACACTGGGTACCATGGCTCGAGTCCCATCTCCATCTCCACATGGAGCATGACACCTGCCCTTACAGGCAGCCTGAGCCAGCCCCCCAAAACAAAACAAAAAAATCCTTCTTAAGTTTTTTGGGGACAACCCACTGGGGGCCCCCTTCAGCTCCTCTCTCAGACAGATGCTTTCTTTTCTTTTCTTTTTTTCCCCCGGAATCAGGGATTGCACTCAGGTCCTTGCACTTGCCAGGCAGGCACTTATTCTTTTTTTTCTTTTTTTTTTTTTTTTTGTCTTTTTGAGACAGGATCTCGCTATGCAGTTGAGGTTGGCCTTGAGGTCACTTTTGTAGCCCAGGCTGGTCTCGAACTCGCACCGATCCTCCTGCCTCAGTCTCCCGAGTGCTGGGATTACAGGCGTGCGCCACCACGCCCAGCAAGGCAGGCACTTATTCTGCTGAGCTAACTCCCCAGCCCCTTGGACAGCAGCTTTCTTTCCCCCAATAAAATCTATTTTGCTCATTAAAAAAAATTAGCAGAGCTGGGTGTGGTGGCGCATGCCTGTAATTCCAGCACTTGGGAGGCTGAGGCAGGAGGATCGGTGCAAGTTGGAGACCAGCCTGGGCTACAAAAATGAGCTCAAGGCCAGCCTGAGCTGCATAGCAAGACCCTGTCTCAAAAAGACAAAAAAAAAAAATTAGCAGAATTAGCTGGGCGTGGTGGCTCACGCCTATGATCCCAGCACTCGGAAGGCTGACGCAGGAGGATTGGTGCGAGTTGGAGACCAGCCTGGGCTACAAAAGTTAGCTCAAGGCCAGCCTGAACTGCATAGTGAGACCCTGTCTCAAAAAGGCAAAAAATAAAAATAAAAAAAATTAGCAGAGCCGGGCATGGTGGCGCATGCCTGTAATCCCAGCACTTGGGAGGCTGAGGCAGGAGGATCGGTGTGAGTTCGAGGCCAGCCAGGGCTACAAAAGTGAGCTCAAGGCCAGCCTGAACTGCACAGCGAGACCCTGTCTCAAAAAAAAAAAAGACAAAAAAAAAAAAATTAGCAGAAGCTGGGCGTGGTGGCGCAAGCCTATGATCCCAGAACTTGGGAGGCTGAGGCAGGAGGATTGGTGTGAGTTCGAGACCAGCTTGGGCTACAAAAGTGAATTCAAGGCCAGCCTGAACTCTATATCAAGACCCTGTCTCAAGAAAACTAATAATAATAATAAGCTGAGATAAACTTCCTCTCATAGCTATTATTGCCCCTACTCCCCCCTTTTGCTTTTGCTTTTGCTCTTTGCCACCGCCATGAAAGACTGCCCTCTGCCATGTGCCACTCTGCCTTGGAGCCAGCTGAGCTTGGACTGAAACCTCCAGTAACTGCGAGCTAACTAAACCTTTCCTTCCTTCATTTTGGGTGTCAGGTATTTGTCCCAGCAAAGGGAGAAGAGCTGAGCCAGCTCCCAAAACTACAAATGTGCCTTAGTGTCTTTATTCTCACCGTAGGCTGCTCTATGCAAAGTAACTTGATGGGATTCCAATCATTTATCCATGTGATTATGAGTAAAAACTTCCTGGACCAAGATGAGGGCCAAAGTAAAGGCTCTCTCTACAGGTGGGCAGTGCCCTGACAGTCCCACAGAGGCACTGAGCCACCCTCAGGCCCAAGGGACAGCTCGCAAACCACAGGAACACCCTGGAGAATCTCGAGGGTAGATAAGTGGGATCTGGGCAACCCTTAGAAAACAAAGGTAAGCCGGGCATGGTGGCTCACGCCTGTCATCCCAGCACTTGGGAGGCTGAGGCAGGAGGATTGGTGTGAGTTGGAGACCAGCCTGGGCTACAAAAGTGAGCTCAAGGTCAGCCTGAACTGCATAGCCAGACCCTGTCCCAAAAATAGACAAAAAAAAAAGGTAACTGAGGGGACACAGAGCAGCTGTGTGTGTGTGTGTGTGTGTGTGTGTAGTCCTTACCACCATCACCAGAAAATACTAAAAAATGGACGTGGTAAGATTTCCCTGCACGCCATGCTGGCCCTGCCCCCGGGGAGCACTGACACGGGTTGGGACTGGGTGGGGTGGTGCCTGTCTGTGATCCCAGCACTTTGGAGGCTGCAAACAGGAGGATCACTATGAGTCTGATCTACATAGGCAGACCCTGTAGACCCTATACCAAATGCATAAAAAAAAAAAATAGAGAGACAGAAAAACTAAAAATTGGAAAAGAAGAGGAGTGGGTCAGAGATGGGAAGAAAGCAACAAGAAGGCAGAAAAAACTGCAACTCGAAGCCACCCTAGGGCACTAGGTCCCTGCCGAGGGAGAAGGAGCGCCTGGGCCCCGAGGGTGGCAGCATGGGGGTCCTGAGCTGCTTTGAAAGGGCTCAGGGCTGTGAATATCCAGGCTTTTGTGTCACTAAACAGAGTGGACCAACAGCAAGTCAGCCCGGCCCTGTCTCTGGCTCTCGCCGGGCACCACAGGTGCTGAGGCCATGTGAGCCCTGACTCCTGTGCCTACACTGCTTGGCCAGACACAGCCTGGCAGGTCTCTCCATGCAAAGCCACAAGAGCACCCAGCCCTGTCCAGGACTGTGATGGCGCCAAGTGCCCCACCTTCCCACTGGAAATGAGAGGTGGGTCCCAGAGAGGCTCACCTTCAGCCAGCCCATATAGAAGAAGAACTGCAGGAGCGTGAAGATAGGGACAACCATGTCCATGTCATGGCCCTGAGAGGTCTTGGCTGGGATCAGAAACTGCCGGCCCAAGAGGCAGGCCAAGAAGAAGCTATACACTGCCACGGTCACCACCTGGGCGGGAGGGAGGGGAGGGGAGCACTGGCTGGGCGAGCAGGCCTGCTGGACTGCCACCCCTGTGCTGCAGGACACGCAAGTCTCCATGGGCTGCACTGGCTGGGAGCCTTCGGAGTGTAGACCCAGGTCCAGGGCTTGGCTGGCTTTCTGGGTCCTCCTAGCCTCCAGTCCTCACCTGTGTGTACACCAGCGGGATACTAAGCCAGTCGTAGCCATACAGGAGTCCACACTGAGTGCGCAAGATGCTCATCTCCTGGGAGAGAAGGGATATCGCCGAGCCCACGATGCCCCAGTTCCTCCCTAGGCTCAAGGGTCTGAGTTTGCCCACCCCTGCTATGTGGTCACCCTCAGTTCACAAAACTCTGTGCTTCAGGCAACCTCACCCCACGATCCCCCCTCAGGCCCTGGCAGACGCTGGGGGCACGCCCTCCCCTGTCCCTAACGTGGTGGGAGGGCTTACGTTCAGCAGGCTCTGCAGCAGCACCGGGTCACGGATCCGACCTTCGTGGAAGGCCTGCATGGCCAGGTTGGCAAACCACACCCAGGGCACCCAAAACATGTTGTGGGGCAGGCTCAGCTGCTCCAGCTTCTTGTACTCTGCGGAAGTCATGAAGCCTGCGGAGTGAGGGCAGGCACAGGTGGAGGGCTCAAGCACTGACTCTGTCCCACCCAGCTCTGCCCGCATCCAACCTCAAGTGCAAGACCCCGGCCCTGCCACTCAGCTCCCGCCCCTAGTGTCGGACCACACCCACCAGCCTGCGCCAGGTCTGAAACCCTTGCCCTGTTTGCGCGGGGGGGGGGCGGGGGGGCGGGGGGCACCAAATATTGGAACTCCGCCCATCCCTTTGGCCCCGCCCACCCGGTGCCAGGTGTTGGAGGCTCCGCCCACCATCTACGTTCCACCCTCAGCTTTTGGCCCCGCCCACATTCTAAGAGCACCTCCTGATGCTCCACCCCCTCCAGCTGAGCTCCTCCAGCTGCGCTCCCCCCCTATTGAGAAGGGCGGCTAGAGTCTCCTCCTACTCCTTTTTTTTGTCTTTTTGAGACAGGGTCTCGCCAAGCAGTTGAGGCTGGCCTTGACCTCACTTTTGTAGCCCAGGCTGGTCTCGAACTCGCACTGATCCTCCTGCCTCAGCCTCCCAAGTGCTGGGATTACAGGCGTGTGCCACCATGCCCGGCCAGTCTCCTCCCTAGAACTCGCACTGATCCTCCTGCCTCAGCCTCCCAAGTGCTGGGATTACAGGCGTGTGCCACCATGCCCGGCCAGTCTCCTCCTACTCCTGCCCATCCTGTCCAGCTTTTGGCCTAGTCCACCATGCGTAGCAGGGGCTGGAAGCTCCGCCCACCCTTCTGTTCCGCCTCCAGCTTTTGGCCCTGCCTACCCGCTTGCACTAGGTGCTGCAGAGTAGGGAAGCGTTTGTAGACCGCGGTGCTGACGCTGCGCAGGATGATGACGTGGCCTAGTATGGCGTAGCGCATGAGCGTGCGCCGCAGCGTCCGGCCGTGCTCGTCGCGGCCCTCCACGAAGGCCGACACCTGGCTCATGAGGCGGTCGGGCCACGGCAGGTTCTCGTACTGGTTCCACCAGCGCGTCAGGACCAGCGTCACATAGAAGCCTGTGGGGCAGAGCGCGGGCGAGGGCGGCTGTGGCGAGCTCGGGGCCCGGCAGGGCGGGCCGAGGAGCGCGCGTCCCCAAAGACCCAACCCCCACCCTGCGGGTACCGGGCGGCCGGCCGGAGGGGCGCTCACCCAGCACGAAGGACACGGGGATGAGCTGGATGTATCTGTTGCAGTACAAGCTCAGCTGCTCAAACACCACCTGCTGCCTCTCGTCGAGGACCCGCCTGGGGACAGCACGGAGATGGGGCCGACTGGGTGGGGGCGGGAGGGGGACGGGACAGTTCCGGGGCGATCCGGGAGGGGCTATGGTGTGTGCCCCCACCCTGGGCACAAAGCCACCAGGACTGCGGATGACAAGGAGCCTCAGGGCAGGTGTCAAAGGAGTGGGGTGTGTGGGGGCCTGAGAAAGCTGTGCCTCCTGCTTAATTTTGCTGTGCACCTAAAGCTGCTCCAAGAACAACAAAACCCTCCAATTACAAGGAAAAATGTGTAGGAAAACTAAAGTGCTGTGTTATATCTGACCTTCGTTTTATTGTTGGGGCAAACGTTCATGTAATCCTCTTGGCCTAGGAGTATGTGGGATGCGTGAAACTGGCGGCTGGGCTGGACTGGCCCAGCGAGGGGTCGCGGGCTTTCCCTAGGCGTTGCAGCAGCGGGTGTGGAGCGCACGGGGTGTGTAGGAGCCCCCACCCCTCACTCAGACGCCTACCTGTAGATGTATCGGATGGTGTAATAGCAGAGCAGAAAGATGAGGAACTCCCCGTAGAGCAGCTTGTAGATGCTACCTCGCCAGCAGAGCAGCAGGCGGCAGAAGGAGCCCACGCGGACGGTGGCCACCTGGTTGGTGTAGGTGACAGTCATGGCCGCACTGGGCCTGGGTCCTGGTGGGTGGGTGCAGAGGTAGATGTGGGGGGCCTTGGTCAGTTGCTGCTTTTGGCTCACCTGTCACTAGCCAGCACCTGTCCTTACCCAAGGCCTTGGCTCTTGTCTCCTGGGCCCCACTGGGAGCAGGCTGAGATGGTCTCCAAGGCCCATGTGTCTCTGACTGATTGGGTGGTTGGGGACCCAAGCAAGTGAGCCCTAAAGCCAGGCCAGTGTCATCAGGTAGGACGCAGGTGTGTGCTCAGGGCCTCTGGCTCCCTGGAGCAAGGAACAGGTTGGGGCCCTGGCTGGTGCTGTCTGCCATGGCGTCCCCTTCCCTGCACAGGGCCCAAAGACCAAATAGACGTCCGGGGACTGGGCGCGCAGTGCCTGGGTGATCTCCCGAGGTAGCTATGTGGCTCATTCTCTGGGCTGTTCCCTCGGAGAGGATGCCCCACGCAACCGTTCTACTCACTGGCAATGGCGCTGTTGCCGCTGCCTGGTGGTGCCCACCGCCCTGTGGCCTCCTGAGCTTAGCTCCTGCAGGAGCTCCTCCTGCTGTTTGCTTCTGTATTTCCATTGCAGGTGTGCAATTAAAACGTCCTGAAGCAGCCAGGCATGGTGGCGCCCGCCTGCAATCCCAGCACTTGGGACACTGAGGCAGTATGAGTTCAAGACCAGCTGGGGCTACCAAAGTGACCTCAAGGCCAGCCTGAACTGCATAGTGAGACCCTGTCTCAAAAAGACGAGAGTGCCGGGCGTGGTGGCTCACGCCTGTAATCCCAGCACTTGGAAGGCTGAGGCAGGAGGATCGTTGTTGGTTCGAGACCAGCCTGGGCTACAAAAGTGAGCTCAAAGCCAGCCTGAACTGCACAGTGAGACCCTGTCTCAAAAAAAAAAAAAAAAAGACGAGATATCCTGAAGCAATGATTGCCAGTCCCCACTCGTTCTGAGGTAGCCACAGACTGGCGGTGTCACTGCATGTGGTGACACCAAGCTCCTTCCTGTCCCAAGGCCTCTGCACAGACACTCAGGGCCACACACCTGCCCATGTATACTTAAGCCAGCCAGTACCCCCACCTTGAAGGCCCTCGAAGCCCAGATCTGCCTGCGCTAGTAGTGTCCATACTCACAAGGAGCTGCGGCTGGCCAGGCAGTCCCACCAGTGTCTGTCCCTGGGCTGGTGGGTGCTCAGTGCACCTGGCCGCTGTTGAGGCTGGCCCTGCCCATATTCGTACTATGTGGTCACTTGACCATCTAAGCCATGCCACAAAGGACCCCTTGTCTGGCCACCTGTAATCTGCTGAGTGCGGCCAGCCCAGCATAGCCAGGGCCCCTCTAATACGTTCCAGCGCTAGGATCTGGGGCAACATACCCCTCTGTTGGAGTCCTAAAGTCCAGGAGTCCTGGGCTTGAGTGTCTCATGCAATGAGTTAGGAACACTGAGGCCTCTGCCGGCTAGGAGTCTGTGGCTGCCGTGTGGACTGGGGAAGGAGCCCTGGGCCTTGGGCAGAAATCCCAGCTCCTGGTCTTGGCCCTGAGGTGGCCTGGGTGGGGACCCCCACATCCCTGTCAGAGTGGGAGGCCGTTGGTCTGGAATTTCATCTCCCTTGATGACAAGAGGTGGCTGTGCTGGGAGGAGCTCTGATTGGCTGCTGGTGACGTGGCTCATGCCGGCTGGGACTGATCCCCAGGACCCCTGAATGGATGCTGGGGAGCTGTGGCAGGAAACAGCGGGAGTCGGGGAGTCCTCGGGTGGGCTTCCTGCTTCGGCCTGGGAGCCGGCGTAAGGGGGCAGGAGAGCACACCCAGACCCGAGGTGGCTGGAAGGACCCACCGGTGTTCCGCAGACTCAGCCTCCCTTGCTCAGGGCGAGGAGCGTGGCTCCAAGCTGCACTGGTTCTTGCTGAGGTGTTTCCTGACACGCTGCTGCCAGAGTCTTCAGGAGTCTGCCTCGGGGACGTTGCATGGGATGGTGACGTGGGTGGCCTTGGGACCATGCGCCCACACAGCCTGACCTAGAATGTGACCCTGTGCCTGCATTCCAACAGGCTCCCTGTCCCTGCCCACCTCCTGTCTCCTTTGTCTCTGTGTAACAGTGCTGAGCTGGGAGGTCTCGGACAAGTGGCTTTGCCCGTAGCTCTCTGCCACTTCCCATGAGCCACACGGCCCCAGTGCTCCCGCCGCGGGGGTGTTCTCAGAGCTGCTGTCAGCTGTTTCCACCCAGATCCAGACAGGCTTCCTGGAAGAGCAGGCCCTTGCATTTCCTTCTCTGTGAAGTGGGCAGTAACATCTGCACGGGGGACATCTCTGCCCCATCCTACACCTGCGTCTGCCCCGGTGGCTGTCCTGGGCACTGCTTGGTGAGCTTGGGTGTTGTTTACAGGTGTGGGTGACTCACTGAGGGGTCTCCTTCCCCCTTCACACTTGGGAGGCACACCCCACTTCCCAGGCCGCCAACATAGGCGGACAGTGCTGAGCACAGCCCCAGCTCCCCACTGTGGCCTTGGTGGGAGTTGGTTCCTGCCTCCCAGGGAGTCCACTAGGGGGCGCCCATGACCTGTGACTCTTGCCAGGGAGGCCTGACGGGATGTAGGTGCTGCACGGGGGCCCATGGGGGTCAGCAGCCCAGGGATGGTGCTAGGAGTGGAGACCCAGTTCCTGGCTTCCCCGGTCTCCCTGCCCCTCAAGACACCCAGGACCTCCCCAAGGATGCGTGCCTGCGTGCGTGCGTGCATAAGTGCCTGCCTGCGTCCCGGTCTCTCTGTGGGTCTCAGCTATGAGCATGTGCCCGGCCAGCCTGGCACAGCCTGGGCACACAAGTACCACTCTAGCCCTGCCTGAGAAATGCTCCCCACTCAGTTTCTAGTGCACAAGTGACCCTTCAACAACGGCTCTTAATGCCAGGTTGAAGCCTGCTCTTGACTCCTGCAAGAAGTCCCGGGCACATGAAAGCCAGGAAGCCCCTTTGAGCAGAGGACATGGACCAGAACTAGGTGCAGGCCAGTGCACAGCAGGCAGGGAGATTTCTATAGAGGAAGGAGTATTCAAGTTGGGTCTTGGAGCATGAGTAGGAGTCCAGTGGGCTGAGGAGAAGGAAAGGACACTAGCTATCTGGGAACAGCCCAAGCAAGCGACAGAGGCCTTGCTGAGGAATGCCTCGGGACACATGGGAGGACACTCCAGGCTTGCCTTGGCCCAGGCCTCACTGCCCTAGGCAGCTTGGAACAGAACCTCAGTCGGGCATTGGCTTCTGCTCCCCGTCATGGCTTCCGCCCTGGGTGACTTTCAAGCGTGGGGCCTCACCTGTCAGTGAGGGTGCTGTGCCCCAGTTGTGCGCAGGGAAGAGACTAGGACCACCATGGCCTGTCTGTCAAGTCTCTGGGTGCTGGAGAGCCAAGGAGAGCAGGTGGAATGAGCAGGCCCGTGGGTGGCCCCTCTCCCAGGGTCACCATGGCAACAGCAGCATCACAGAGGGCCTGCTCCAGGGCAGGGAAGGGATCAGCATGGCCCAGGTAGGACCTGTGCTGGGCCAGCTACCTGCCCGCCCACACCCTCTCCTGGGCCCACCACAGGACCAACAGGCCAGCACTGAGAGAGAACCAGAGTGGCTTGACGTGGCCAGACGGGTGGGCAGGGATCTACGGCACAGACCCACAGGACAGGCAACGCCAGCTCTGTCTGATCTGAGCAGTCCTGATCCTAGGGACCGGGGACTAAGCATCTCACCAGCACAGAAGAGCAGCAGGAGAGGTAGGGACACGTCTGGGTCCAAGGACAAAAGCCGAGACTGGAGTAGGCCAAGCTGGGAGCCTGCCCCCGTGAGCTCTGCTCCACCAAGGCCACGAGGTAAGAGGTCAATCCCTCTGCATCCCCACGCGTGCTTGGCGTAGGCCTGGTCACTTGCTGGCTGCCTGTCCCAGCCAAGGCTCCTCATACCTCAGGGTCAGGAAGAGGAGAACAGGAAGCACCAAAGAGGGGCTCTGACCCTCAGGACCGAAGCCCGTGTGGCCTGTGGGTCTCAGCTCCTGCCATGGCGTGTGGATATCCAGTTGTCCATGGTTTTTATTTCTTTTTCTTGTTTCAGAACTTTTGTTTGTTTATTTAATTTTATGGCTGGCTCAGCCTGCCCTGAGTGCAGAGCTGGTGCAGCATGTGGTGCCGGGGATCGAACCGCGGTCCCTGAAGCCGCCCAAGCTTTCCCAAGCAGGCGCTTTAGACCACTGAGCTATCCCGCCGGGCCCTCTTTTTCTTTCTTTCTTTCCTGTTTTTTTTTTTTTTTTTTTTTTTTTTTTTTTTTTTTTTTTTTTTTTTTTTTTTTTTTGTATTTTATGGAAGGGTCTACAGGGTGTTCAGGGTCTCACTACTAGACTGGACTTGTAGTGATCCACCTGTTCACAGCCCCCCAAGAGCTGGGATTATAGGCTCATGCCTCCTCTCCCAGTCTCAGTTGCCATCTCAGCACACCCCTGGGGAAGGGCCTGCCAGGTAGGCCTGGGGAGTCAGTCCCTGCCCCTGCGACTGCTTGCAGGGGCTTTAATCGCTGAGGTATTTGGCTGGCCCTATGTATCTCATAAATTTCGCTACACTACCTTTTCCTTTTTAATTTATCTCATCTAGTTTTTTTTTCTCTGATTTCTTCCTTGATCTTGATCAATGGGCCAAGTTGTTTGAACTTGAGACCCTCCTGCCTCAACTTCCCTAGAGTGTCATCTCCATGTTTGGCTACAAACCAGGTGTTGTTCAGTTTCCACACATTTGTGAAAAAAAAATTGGGGGGGGGGTTCTGCTATTATCATTTTATCTATCTATCTATCTATCTATCTATCTATCTATTTATTTATTTATTTATTTGCAGCAAAAAGGACTTGCACTTGACAGGTGGGTGCTTATTCTCCTGAGCTATCTCCCCAGCCCTGAATTTCTATTTTTTTATTTTTATTTTGTTTTATTTTGTCTTTTTGAGACAGGGTCTCACTATGCTGTTCAGGCTGGCCTTGAGCTCACTTTTGTAGCCCAGGCTAGTCTCAAACTCACACTGATCCTCCTGCCTCAGCCTCCCAAGTGCAGGGATTACAGGAGTGCGCCACCATGCCTGGCTTGAATTTCTAATTTTATTCTTCTGTGGTCAAAGAGGATACAGCCTATGCCTGCAGTCTTTTCCCACAGCACCAGACACTTGGAGTCCTGACGCTGATGTGCGCTCTGTGCTTGGCACACAGGACTGGTGTGTCCTGCTGCTGGCAGGCAGGTCAAGTGGCCCAGGTCCCGTGACCTCTGCTGCTGTGTTGTCCTGTCCTGAGCGTGGCTGTCTGTCCACCTCCCTGCCTCCCAAGGCTCCGCTCTGCTTGCCGGCTAATTCCTTTCATCTCGTGTGCTTTATTTTGGAGCTCTGTTGTGAGGTGAGTTGTCCATAACTGTTGTATCTTCTTGGTAGGCTCCGTCACTTGTCCTTATATAACAGTTCTCGGCCACTTCTAACAACTTTTCCCGAAGTCCTTTTCTCTTGATACTAGTGTAACCAGCACGTCTCTTTCTGGGTTGTTGAGGGCTATCCTCATCACTCAGCTTCAACCTGTTTGAATAAATCATTCTGCCTAGAGAGCGGCTCTTACAGAAGCATATGGTTTGGGCTGGTAAGATGACTCAGTGGTCTAGAGCGCCTGCTCAGGAAAACTTAGGCAACCGCAGGGACCATGGTTCGATACCCAGCAGCACATGCTGCGCCAGCTGCACCCCCAGGGAAGGCTGAACCAGCCATAATACGAGGAAGAGGAAGAAGCATTTTTGGATTTTTGAGCTTTTTTGGTATTGGAAATCCCAATCCTGTGTTTATGAGGCAGGCACTTGTGTGGCTGAGCCATCTCCCTGGCCTAGCTTTTGTTCTTTTGTTTTGAGACAGGGTCTGGCTATACAGTTCGAGTTGACCTTATGCCACTTTGTAGCCCGGGGCAGTCTTGAATTCACACCGATCCTCCTGCCTTAGCCTCCAGGGCACTGGCATCGCGGGTGTGGGTCGCTGGCTTTTCTATTTTGAGGCTGCGGTACCAGTCCACGTGCCCGAGAGCGCTGAAGGCAGCCTGTGTGACGTGACTGTGGATGATTATCATTTTTTCTGGGGTGAGACGGACTCTCAAGGTTGTTTTAATTTGGATTCATCAACTGGGCGGCGAGATGAAACATCTCTTCGTGTAGTTATTGGCTACTTGTGCCTCTGCTGCGGCCCATTCCTTTCACGTGCGCATTTCTTGATTAGGTCTTTATTTTAGGGCAGTGGCGGGAAATCTTTTAGAGAGTTAGAGCTGGAACTCCAAACCCAGACCCGCTTACTTATTACCAAGTGCCAATCCTGCAATTAAGCCAGAACATGTGATTTGATTTTTTTTTTTTTTTTTTTTTTTGCTGAACCAGGGATCGAACTCAGGACCTTGCACTTGCCAGGCAGGCACTTGTGCCTCAGAGATATCTCTCCAGCCCTAACGTGTGGTTTTAGTTTAGAAAAAGCAGCTGTTACTTGATGTCTGGCTGCCAAGGGACTTGGTCACCTGTGGACAGGCGGCCCCCGCACGTCTGCCGCTGCGGCGCATGTGCCACGGCTTTGCTACCACTTTTTTTTTTTTTTTTTTTTGGTGGTACCAGGGGTCAAACTCAGGACCTTGCACTTTCCAGGCAAGCACTTATTCCACTGAGCTGTCTCCCCGCCCCGCGACTACTTGTATTTTTATTTATTTATTTATTTATTTATTTATTTATTTATTTATTTATT
>PVJA010004684.1:6321-36321 GCA_004027025.1 Myocastor coypus | reverse complement strand
TTTATTTTTTTTTTTAAACTTTTTTTTAATTTGTTTGTTTATTTCTTTATTTTTATGGCCGGTTCAGCCTGCCCTGATGGGCAGGTCTGGTGCAGCATGTGATGCCGGGGATCGAACCGCGGTCCCTGAAGCCGCCCAAGCTTTCCCAAGCAGGCGCTTTAGGCCACTGAGCCGTCCTGCCGGGCCAATATTTATTTCATTTCATAATGCCCAGGCTGGTCTCAAACCTGCACCTGCAGCCTCCCAAGTGCTGGGATTGCAGGGGTGTGTTGTCACGCCCGACATTTTCTTCCCATTCTGTAAGTTGTCTTTTCACCCTGTTGGCGTCTGCCGTGCAGCGGCTTCCTCAGTCGCTCTGATCTCGGAGCAGATGTTGGAGCCCCTCCCCGTACAGCCGCGAGTCCTCGGCAAGCCTCCGGTGCCCCGGCTGCAGGACTTCATGGGTCTGTCTCCCCTCGGGTTATTTCAGTCTTTACTTTTCGTGTACACGCTGCTGAAGCGAGCACAGCCTTAGCGTTTAATCCTCAGACCCTTCTCTGTTTTCGTCTAGCACACGGGGACAGAGATGGGTCTAGATTCGGTCGTCTGTGCTCTGCCCATACCATCCTCCAGCGCACTTTTGGACACCTTTTGTTCAAGATAAAGTAGCTGAAAGTGCCTGGGCTTGTTTCTCTGTGTCCTCTGTTCTGTTCCATGGATCCTCACATCTGCTTTGGGGCCAGTACCACACAGCTTTTGTCACTGTAGCTTTGTAACGTGTCTCTTGCTTTGCTCTTGTTACCCGGGACTGCTGCTCCAGGCGCCCCGATGGTCTTCTCCAGTCCTGTGAAGAATGCTGTTGGCCATGGGAGTGGGGCTGCATGAAATCCGTGTTATCCTTTTTGGAAGAACGACGCTAGGGCCATGTTCGTTCTGCCCATCTAGGAGCAGGGGCCGCTTTCCATTTCCCGAGGCCGGCCCCTGCCCCCTGCCCCCTGCCCCTGCCCCCACCCCTGCCTCCAAATCCTCCTGTGCCTCCGCCTGCTTTCCCAGAGTACCCTGGAACTCATCCTAAAGTCCTTCGTTTCCCTACTTGGGTCAACTCATAGATACAGTGGTACCTTGGTTGGCACACTTTGTTAGCTCTATGATTTTCGAAAAAAATGTCCGTTTTCTTTTCTTAACGTTCAATATTTTATTTGTTTCTGATTGTGTCACAAAGCTGTTGCTTCACTGTATAAAAACAGCCCCAAGCCGGGCGTAGTGGAGCACGCCTGTAATCCCAGCACTCGGGAGGCTGAGGCAGGAGAGTTTGAGACCAGCCTGGGCTACAAAACTGAACTCAAGGCCAGCCTGAACTGTACAGCGAGACCCTGTCTCAAAAAGACAAAAAAAAAAAAAAAAAAAAAAAAAAAAAAAAAACAGCCCCAGACGATGCAGCCCATTATAAAATTAAGGAAGTATCAGCCTTCATCTGATATACAACTGGCACACATGTTCTTTTAAGTATTTCAACCCAAATCCAGGCAGAAATATAAGCAAGTTACTTAAGGTGATAACTGTTATCCTTGAATTACATAATTCTTATACTTAGTTTTTACCATGGATAATTTCATGAATTCTGAAAACAGCACCTACAGTACAGCCTAGTCCAAAAATCATGAGGTATATATAAAAAGTTATGTACACATTGCATTTATCCGCAGTCACTAAGGAGTCCGGTGGTATTTCCATCCAGGAGCAGGGGTGAGCGTGGTTTCTTTTCCGTCATTACAGCACTGCTCTGACCTGGTATCTCAAGTCTCCTCTGTGCCACTAACTGCAAGTTACTTCACACCAGTTTATTTTGGTGCCACCGCACTCCAGTCGATTTCACGTGTGCCTCGCATGCTCCTTGGCTCATGCGCTCATCTAGTTTGGAAGGGTCCCTTGCTGTCCTCTTGCTCAGCCAGCCGTTTTCCTAACAAGGTTTGTCGAGGAGCCTTGGGTTTTCTGCAGGTTCCCTGTTAATGTCAGCTCTTTCTCCGGGCAGAGGAGAACAGAGTGTAGGGGCAGCTTTCACGCTTTCCAGAGCACCAAACTCGTCATGCTTTTTTTATTTTTGCCCCAACTTCAAACAACAGTAGTGCTCGCTTCGGCAGCACATATACTAAAATTGGAACGATACAGAGAAGATTAGCATGGCCCCTGCGCAAGGATGACACGCAAATTCGTGAAGCGTTCCATAAAAAAAACAACAAAAAAAACAAAAAACAAAAAAAACAAAAAAAACAACAGTAAACGACATCTCCCGAAGCTTCCTGTGCGAAATTGCCGATTCCTGCTGTTCCAGTCCCGTTTCCTGTTGTTATCCATTCATGTTTCTCTGTGAGTTTACACGCCTCGAGCAGAGCTGGTCCTACTGTGTCTGCCTGTAGCTGCCAGGGTTCCGGCCTGGCAGGCCCGGAGTGCTCCGAGTTGTGCGTGGGCTGCAGGCCGTGCTCCAGGCCACTTGCAGGGCTGAGTTCGCCAGGCTTCCCCCTCGTTCCTGCTTTTGAAGGAAAGATGGCTGTGGTCATGGCTGCTGATAAAACTGCTAAGGTCATCATGGTGCTCATCTAATATGGCTGATGCCCTTAAAACAAAAGACCACCTTCCTCCTCCTCCTACCCAGCCCAGGGTGCAGTTTCCCTCCCCGCTTCCCTCCGCCTCAGGGAAGGCCCCAATCAGCTCCCCCAGGTCTATCTAAACATCCCCTCCAAACTCCACCCCTGGCAAAAGGCCCTAAAGGCCTCAGGCTCCCTTTGTCTAATGGGGACTCTCTCCCGTGGCCTCCAAGAGAATAAAGCCCCTTTCCCTTTTTCCTTCTGCCTGTTTCTTGGCTGCACTGAGAATCTCTCAGCTGTCACCCAAAGTTAGGTTTAGTCCTTGTCTGATTTTGGATTCAGGGCAGTGATAGCCCTTCCTTTTAAATTTCATTAAAGAGCTCGACAAACGTTGCTGTTAGGGCTCCCTCGAGGTCTCCGCGGAGCTCTGCGGTGGCGCCATCTACACCCGGGCTTTTCTTACCGGGTAGGGTTTTTATTCTTTTTTTTTTTTTTTTGTCCTTTTGAGACAGGGTCTCACTCTGCAGTTCAGGCTGGCCCTGAGCTCACTTTGGTAGCCCAGGCTGGTCTCGACCTCCCAGCGACCCTCCTGCCTCAGCCTCCCGAGTGCTGGGATTACAGGCGTGCGCCACCGCGCCCGGCAGGGTTTTCATTCTTGTCGCTGCCTTGCTGCTGCACTCGCATCGGAGCTGGAAGCGTTCCGAGGCGTTCGGCGGGCGGTCTTCTCATTTTTTTTTCTTTCCCTTGTTTGTGATGAGGTTTGAGGGTCGAGTGTTGTACGGAAAGCGTTTAATTAACGTCTACTCTCGGCTGTGACCTCTGAGCAGGAGTTATCTGTCCCACCACTTGATCTTCCCCTCCATTGATTTGGGATGGGAGGTGACAGCACGTTCGCGCTGTGTCCCGCTGGGATTACAGGTGTGCACCACCACGCCCGGCTCTTGTGCCTTTCTTTTTTAATTTTATTTATTTATTTATTTTTTTCTTGTTTCAGAACCTTTATTTGTTTATTCATTCATTTTTATGGCCGGCTCAGCCTGCCCGGAAGGCAGGGCTGGCGCAGCATGTGGTGCCGGGGATCGAACCGTGGTCCCTGAAGCCGCCCAAGCTTTCCCAAGCAGGCGCTTTAGACCACTGAGCCATCCCGCCGGGCCCCTTGTGCCTCTCTTTTGATGGAAGTTTTTTGCTCCACTTCATCTTCCAACATTTGAAGAGTCTGGTTCCCACTCTGTCTTTTCATTTATTTATTTATTTTGAGAGAGGGTCCTGCTATGTGGTGCAGGGTGGCTGGTCTCATGGTCAAAGCCTCCAGAGTGCTGGGATTGCAGGCGTGCTCCCTGCACCAGGACATTATCCATGGCCAGCTCAGCCTGCTGCCCTGAGGGCAGGGCTGGCACAGCATGTGGCGCCGGAGATAGAACTGTGGTCCCTGTGGGGTCAGTGGAGCCACTAGCAGGAAGCAGTCCGGCTGCTCAAAGCTCCAGGTTCCACATAAGCAGGCCCCAAGGGTCACCAGCCAGAGAAGGAGAGAGTGAGATGAAGGGAAACAAAGCCAGCGTTATGGAAAGAAAGGGACCGCAGGGGGACACCGGGGTGGGGGCAAGGAATGAGGGCGGGGCGGGGCGTGGGGCTGGGAGAATGAGGGCGGGGGGAGGGGCGTAGTTAATGTCCCCAGAAGAAAAGAATGCCTTGCATTCCTGAATTAAGGTCGCTGTGCTGAGAAGGTAGCCTCTGGAGCTCCGGAATTCTCAGTGGGTTGTGGTCGCATGGGCCTCTAATTGCAGCTCTCTGGAGGCTGAGGCAGGATGGTTCCAAATTTGAGAAAGCAGGCTGGACTATATAGGGAGCCAAGGCCAGCATAAACTGCAAAGAGAGACTCTGTCTCACAAAAAATTTGTGAAATTGGGCTGGGGACATAGCTCAGTGCTCTAAGCGGCTGCCTGGCACATGCAAGGACCTAGGTTTGATCCCCAGTACCACATGTCATGCTGGCTCCCCCACCCCCCAGCCAGCCCCCGCATGGCTGTAAACCCTGAGCTGGTGAAGCTGAGACAGGAGGATCCCTAGGAGTCCAAGCTGCATAACAAGACCCTGTACCAAATAAGTCAAGAAATAAACATTTGAAAAATAGCCGGGTGTGGTGGTGCACCCCTGTAATCCCAGCACTGGGGAGGCTGAGGCAGGAGGATCGGTGAGAATTTGAGACCAGCCTGGGCTACAAAACTGAGCTCAAGTCCAGCCTGAACTGTACAGCAAGACCTGTGGGTCACGATGGGAGGGGGGGCGTCAAATGACCAAAACACAGGAGTCGCCTAAAGACATTGGAAAACACATATTTAAACCCATGCTATGCCATGGTGAAATGTTATTTATTGGAATTAGTAATTTGAAAGAGCCACCGAAATTATTTTTTGGTTTGGGGTCACCACAACATGAGGAACTATATTTCAGGGTCACCGCATTAGAAAGGTTGAGAACCACTGCTGTAGACCCTTCCCTTTTTTTGGGGGGGGGGGAACCGGGATTTGAACTTAGAACCTTACACTTGCTAGGTAGGCACTTGTGCCATGGAGCTATCTCCCTGGCCCAACTTCCCATAAAGTTAAATTAAATTTTAAAAGGATAAAGAGTAGAGGAGATAGCTCAGTGGAATAAGTGCTTGTCTGGCAAACACAAGGTTCCAAGTTCAATTCTTGGTACCAGCAAAAGCAAACAAAATTTTTGAGGCCTGGCAGGATGGCTCAGTGGTCTAAAGCGCCTGCTTAGGAAAGCTTAGGCGGCTGCAGGGACCTCAATTCGATCTCCAGCACCACATGCTGCGCCAGTCCTGCCCTCAGAGCAGGCTGAGCCGGCCATAAAAATAAATAAACAAACAAAAGTTCTGAAGCAAGCTGGGTGTGGTGGCACATGCCTGTAATCTCATCACTTGGGAGGCTGAGGCAAGAAGGATCAGTGCAAGTTTGAGACCAGCCTGGGCTACAAAGGTGAGCTCAAGGCCAGCCTGAACTGCATAGTGAGACCCTGTCTCAAAAAGACAAAAAAAAAAAAAAGTTCTGAAACAAGAAAAAATAAAAATAAAAAAGAATAAGCTGGGGCCCGCGAGATAGCTCAGCATCTAAAGTGCCCGCTTAAGCAATCCTAGGCAAACGCTGGGACCGTGGTTCGATCCCCCGCAGCACATGGCGTCTCTTCTATATGGAACCCGAAAGAGAAATGAAGAGCATGGGCCTACCGGGAATCGCGGTGGTCTACAGCGCCTGCTTAGCGGCAGCGGCTTCTTTTACAGCTATGGCCAAGATTAAGGCTCGGGCTCTTCCCGGCAAGAAGGAAGAAGAGTTGTTGAGACAACTGCACGACCTGAAGGTGGCGCTGTGGCAGCTGCGCGTGGCTAGAGTGACGGGCGGTGGGTCGTCCAAGCTCTCCAAGACCCGCAAGTCCATAGCCCGTGTTCTCACTGAACTCAGCCTGACCCAGAAAGAACCTCAGGGAATATTACAAGGGCAAGAAGTACAAGTCCCTGGACCTGCGGCTCCAGAAGACACGGGCTATGCGCCGCCAGCTCAACAAACCCTAGGAGAAGCTGAAGACAAAGGAGCAGCAGCGGAAGGAGCGGCCGTACCCTTTGCGCGAGTTTGCCGAAGAGGCTTGAGCAGCTTGACGGCAAAACTCAACCTCTGAAAAACAAAAGGCGGAGGGTGGAGTCCTGCTTAGGCAAGCGTGAAGGGACAGCAGTTCAGTCCCCAGTCACACCAGCCCTGGCCCCTGGGTGGGCTGAGCCAGCCACAAAAATAAAATAAAATAAAATAATAAAATAAAAGGGCCAGCGAGATGGCTCAGTGATCTAAAGCACCTGCCTAGGAAAGTTTAGGCAACCCCAGGGACCCAGGCTCAATCGCCGGCACCACATGCTGCGCCAGCCCCACCCCCCTAGGGGCAGGCTGGGCCAGCAATTAGAAAAAAGAAAAGAAAAGAAAAATATCCCAGGCACCCTCACCAGCATAGGGGCCCGAGCTCCTGGGAGGACGGCAAGGGCTGAGCGAGCAGACAGGCTTCCCCGGGAGAGCGACAGCGCTGTCTCTGTGCTGGCAGCACCCGTCCTCCACCTAACTGGGTGTTGCAAGTCGGCGTCCCTTGCCCTCTTCGGCCTTTCCTCACAGCACTGGCTGCTGCGTTCTGCCCTGTGCTATCCACAGGGGCCGTCGCCACACTCCCCTGTGAAAAATGTTTAACCACCTTCTTGCAGGCCTGCGGAATAAAGTCCAGCGCTAAGTCCTCCGAGAGGCTCCTCGGGCCAGGCACCTCTCCACCACTCCTGAGCCTCTCGGGCCCAGAGTGCTGCCCTCTTCCAAGCAGACATAAGAATCTCGGCCTTCGCCGGGCGTGGTGGCTCACGCCTGTAATCCCAGCACTTGGGAGGCTGAGGCAGGAGGATCGTTGTGAGTTCAAGACCAGCCTGGGCTACAAAAGTGAGCTCAAAGCCAGCCTGAACTGCACAGTGAGACCCTGTCTCAAAAAAAAAAAAAGAATCTCAGCCTTCAACCCTGAGCCTCAGAAGGCAGCACTTGAGGCAGAGAAGGGTGGAGGCCAGAGACACTGCGTTTTGGAGCTAGGTCTGGGGTGCGGGGCTCGGGCCTGTGACCCCGGCATCCAGAGGCTGAGGTGGGAGGGGAGCAAGTGAGCAAGGCTGTCTCAGAGCACAACAAAGGGTTGGGGATGTCTTTTAGTGCAAAGGACCCTGGGTTCAATCTGCAGTACAAAAAAAAAAAAAAAAAAGAAAGCTAAGCCTCAGTTCTCCCAGTTTTTTTTTTTTTTTTTTTTTTTGAGACAGGGTCTCGCTATGCAGTTGAGGCTGGTCCTGAGCTCACTTTTGTAGCCCAGGCTGGTCTCGAACTCGCACCGATCCTCCTGCCTCAGCCTCCCGAGTGCTGGGATTACAGGCGTGAGCCACCACACCTGGCTAGTTCTCCCAGTTTTAAATTGCGCAAACTGAGACTCAAAGTAGCATCGGTGCAGCTAGATTTACACAGGTCCTCTTCACAGCCAGAGGAGGAATCTGCTTAGGGTCCAGTGCCTTGGACCACAACTGGGGACTGGAGAGCCCTGAATCCCTGGAGATGGATAGGCCCCCATTGTGGGGCCCCTGGACTGCTGGAGCAGGTAGACCAGAGCGCCGGCCGGGCTTCTGCAGGGAATCCCTGGGGCCAGGTGGGGCAGGCACCAGGTTCAGTGGGCTGCACCAGCCTTCGCCCAAGGCCTGACGCAAATGGCTCCGCATCCAGGAGGGCCATAGGCCAGCAGGGCAGCTGAGCTCAGGGTGGTGAAGGAGAGGTCTGTGTTCCATTTCCCTAAGCTGTGTCTTCCGCCACCTGCCTCCAGGACAGTTCAGGGCTGAGCTCACAGCTGGCCCGACTGATTACAGCTCCACCCTGCCCTTCCTGCCCTTCCCCCACCCTGGGGCAGGGCCTGGTTCCCGTCCCCTGTCCCCACTGCCTTCCGGCAGCCTGGTCTGGTCTCTCCTCCCCACAGCTGCCTCTTGCCTCCTCAGACCAGGAGCTGAGCTCTCTGGACACAGGCAGAGGCCTCCAGGGTTCGCCTTGTGGCCCTGCACACCAAGACAGGGACGGTGCCGCCTACTGCAGAGCCTTGGGGGGGCCTTGCCAAGGAAACCCAGGGTCCGCAATACCCAGCCCCTGAAGATCTGGCACTGCTCAGCCAGGTGTGGTGGCCCTGGAGCCTCCCCTCGTGACCACAGGAATGATGACAGGCATAGAGGCCCCCAGGGGACTCTGGACCCAGTGTCACCCCTGCCCAGGCTGCAGGGGCCACCCAGCCTTGGGTGTGCAGGCCACTGTTGGCTCTGGTCTCTCCAGGCAAGCACAGACAGCTCAGGATCCCCAGCTTCCTGTCTCATCCAGGCCGGGTCAGCGTCGGCAGAGCAGTGTGCTTCTCTGCACAGTCTGGCACCCCTGACTCAGTTTCCCCACTGAGGGCTGGCTCTGGTTTGGCAGGGCTGGGAAACGGAGCCGGGCTTCCTTTCCCCCCCACCTCGTGGGGTGGGGGGGCAATGCCTCCTCTCTCTGCAGCCTGTCCCAGTTAATGGTTTTCAGGTGAGGGGAGGACAGGTCAGGAAGAGGGACCAGCGAGGAGCAAAACAGGAAGGGGTGGTGCAGCGGGAATCCCGCGCTGTCGCTATCGCTGTTGGGGCAGGGAGGTGCATCTGGTTTGCATTAGGCCTGGCAGCTCCTCCCAGGATGGGGAGAGGATGGAGAGGGCGGAAGGGAAACACGCTGGGAAAAAGGCCAGGCACTGCAGGTCGGGCACTGCAGGCTGGGCACCGCAGGCTGGGCACCGCAGGCCAGGCACCGCACGTCGGGCATCACAGGCCAGGGTGGCCTGAGGTCCCTCACAGGGAGTGGCCCTAGCTCAGCACCAAGCTCCGCTCCAGGCAGGTTGCACCGCTTGCCTGCAGTCACACAGCCAGGCCAGGGGTGGCAGGTGATCAGAACCCAGGTCCGAGGCACAGGGCAGCCCATCCCTGCTTCCCCTGCAGTGCCTGGAGAGAAGGGATGGGGAGCAGGGCAGGCTGGGGAGAGGCAGAGCGAGGGCAGAATGAGGGCAGCTGCAGGAGGAGGCAGGGACGGGGGAGGGGGGGCAGGCATCTGCCAACGGCAGCTCACCTGAGGCCCCCTACACAAGGGGAAATTGGGGTGCTGAGAGGCTGTAGTCCTGGCCCTAGGGGCATGCAAGGAGGCCAAGTTTCTGTTTAGGGACTTGAACTCGGGACCTTGTGCTTGCCAGGCAGGTGCGTGTGCAGTTGAACAACTTCTCTGTCAAGAGTGACAGGGTCTGGGGCCTGGCAGGATGGCTCAGTGGTCTAAAGCGCCTGCTTAGGAAAGCTTGGGCAGCTGCAGGGACCTCAGTTCGATCCCGGGCACCACATGCTGCGCCAGCCCTGCCCTCAGGGCAGGCTGAGCCGGCCATAAAAATAAATAAACAAACAAAAGTTCTGAAACAAGAAAAATAAAATAAAATAAAAATTAAAAAAAAAAAGAGTGACAGGGTCTCTAGAGGAAACCAAGGCCTGAGGGCTGAGAGGGGCTGCGAGCTGGGGCTGGCCAGGCCTGAGGTGGTGCAGAGGCTGGCAGGCAGGGCACTGGGCCGCTCTGCCCCTTCCCTCCAGTCTGGGAGCCGGGAAGGACTCCTGACGGCCCTTACACCCGCAGTTAATAATTAGGGCTGCCCCGCAGGTGGGAGGAGATAGGGCCACCCAGAGGCCGCCTGCACCGGGCTGTGGGCAGATAGCTACTCCTGCTCCAGAGGGCCCTCTGCCACCAGCATGGCTGCCGCCAAGGAGGAGGCCCCCACATGCCCTGCGCGAGGGCCATGCCCCGTGTTCCTGGCCATGAGCTCAGGCGCCGTCCGCTATGCCCCTGCCAGCTTGTGCCCTGTGCTGGGGGCAACCCAGGGAGAGGAGTCCTGGGGCTTCCAGAGGTGAGCTGAGGGTGGGAGCTGTGGGAACCCCCAAGGACTCCAGGGGCCGCTGTGGTGGAGATCCGACTGTCGGGTCACCAGAGGGCTCAGGGAACGCCAGGACACCCCTGCGCAGGGACAGGTCCGATCCAGAGAGGTCAGAGGTGAGGGCTGCCAGCCCGGAACCTGTGGTGGCCCTGTCGCGAGCAGCATGGTGTCCTGGGAGTCCTCTGGCTCTAGGTTGTTTTGACCTCGCTGCGCCTTGCTGTGTGACATTAAGAGAGGTCCTTCTCATCTCAGGGCTGCCCTGAGGGGCCTGCCGCTTGGGGGGCTGCAGAGCCAGCACATGCAGCGACAGCACACGGTTGGTATCTGTGTTCTGAGAGGTGTCACATTTGAACTCTCGGGTCTGGCCAGCCAGCCCTTGAAAAAGGCCAAATCAACAGATACAGGGTGGGGCTGAGAGGGACCATCTGTCTGTTACGGGGCACCCAGAGCTGAGTAGGGCCAGCTGGGCGGGCAGAGGGACACAGTCCCAAAGAAGGGCTCCCCTCCTGGGAACAATTAGCCCGGCAGGTACCTGAGGCCAGAACGCTGTAAAGTGGGGTGGAATGCCCTGGAGGAGCGTCTAGAGGTTGTTCACTGTGCAAGTGGCCAGCCTGGAGGGACAAGGCTCCGTGGGAGTCCATCTATGTCCAGGGTGTGAGCAGGGCTCACCTGGGCCAGGGCACCCTCTTCCATGTGGTCAGCTACACCAGCACCCCGCTGTGAGAGCCCTAGGAAACTAGGCCAGAAGTACTTCAGCTGGTAGTGCTGGAGCCCATGGTCAGCCTCCCTATGGGTCCCTTTCTTTTTTTTTTTTTTTTTTGTGTGTGTGTGTGTGTGTGTGTGTGTGTGTGTGTGTGGAGGGTATCAGGTGCCAGCGTTTGTGTATTTATGTGTGTATGTACGTAATGGCCAGCTGGGGCTGGGACTGGTGCAGCATGTGGTGCTGGGGATCAAAACGCAGTCCCCGAAGTTGCCTAAGCCTCCTTAAGCAGTCGCTTTAGACCAGTGAGCCATGTCACTGACCCTGATAGGCTCTGGTTTGTTCAGGGCTCCTCATGACTACGGAAGGAAAGGCTTAGCATCCCTAGCGGAAGTGTGGGCAGGACCTAGACAGGGTCAGGAGCCGCCCTTCCTCCTGTGGGCCTGGTCTGGGGAAATCGAGGCCCAGGCAGATCAGGGGAACAAGGGACTCAAGCCAGGCTGCTGGCTGAGTGAGTACTGGGGTCTCCTCCGAGACACGTGCCTTTGGCTTGTTCATGGCTTTGCGTCCAGTCTTCCGGGGCTCCTCGTGGGTACAGAGGGAGGACTTAGGGTCCGGGGTGGAAGGGTGGTACAGCGCAAGACCAGAGCCCTTGGGCGCGGCTGGAGGGACACTGCCACGGAAGACTTCCTCGAGAACACCATGTGAAGAGAGCTAAGAAAGTCTAATTTGGAGTGGGGGGGATCCAAGTAGAGGGAAGGGGCGCCCGAGGCCGAGGGTGCTGCAGCTGTCGCTTGCTCTGCTCGCCTCCCGCGTCCCGAGTGGGTGGGTGGGGCCCAGGCACGTGACCGCGGGGCAGGCCTGCACGCGTCCTCAGGCTGCCCTCGGCCACGTGATGCGGGGCGGGGCGCGGCGGCCGGGCGGGCTGCGGTGCTGTGGCGCGGGACGCAGCGGACGCCAGCCGGCCGGCCGTGATGTGGAGCGGGTAGGAGCACGGGAGGCGGGGTCCCGGCCGCCCTGTGTGGTAGGGCCCCGACCGCACGCGCCTGGCTGGAGGAGCCGGGGGTCCTCGAAGGGCTGCACCCCTCTCGCTCCGCGGGCTGCGTGCCACTCCCAGCACTCTGTGCTGGACGGGGCGCTGAGAGAGACACAGCTGGGGGCGGGGTCCCAGGCGGACTTAGGGGGCTTAGGGCCGCCCCACTGCGCGATGTTTGGGGCGGCACAACGGGTTCAGTCTTGCCACTGGGATGGTGCACTCGGCCTGCGGAGGTGCACGTTCGGGGCGCAGCTTGAGATGGGAGTCCAGACGCCCGCGATGTGGCTGCTGGCCCTGGGCGGTAACCGCTCTTCTCTGAGTCCCCAGGAGAAATGAGCATAGGGGTGGGCGTGACCCCGGCCTAGAAAGCGCCAGGCCTGGCAGGGGTGGGGGGGGCACCAGCCTAGGCAGGGGGTCACAGGGTCCCCAGGTGGACCCGTCCTGGCTGTACTGACCGGGGCGCTCTTGAGTGAGCCCAGTCCTGTGTGCTGCTGTCCTGCGTTGGCCTGAACCGGGAGTGCGCGGAGCAGAAGTGTGGTGAGTGCCAGGCATGGTGGCGCTCGCCTGCAATCCCAGCACTTGGGAGGCTGAGGCAGGAGGATCAAAGTGAGTTGGAGCCCAGCCTGGGCTACAAAAGTGAGCTCAAGGCCAGCCTGAACTGCATCACAAGACCCTGTATCAAAAAGACAAAAAAGGAAAAAAGGAAAGAAATGCAGTGTGTGGGGAGCAGCAGAGGAATTGGGCACCTGAGGGGAGGTAGAGTTTGGGGTCGACGCCAGCCCTTTAGGAACTCCTATGTGATTGGGCACTGCTTGCACCTACTGGGGTCACCTGAATCGCAGCAGCAGTTGAGAGGGACTCTGCCTGGGTGGCATGTGCTGGGACTGGGGGCCAAGTGGCTAGTGACCCTCGGAGCTCACAGTGCCCTAGGTGGGACATTGTTGGGGCTAATGACCTCTGGGGTGGCTGATGGCCACCTTCCAGTGGGCAACAATAGCTGGGGGACCCTTCTCCTTGGCCCTGGCGCATGGGACTTTTTTTTTTTTTTTTTGTCTTTTTGAGACAGGGTCTCACTGTGCAGTTCAGGCTGGCCTTGAGCTCACTTTTGTAGCCCAGGCTGGTCTCTAACTCGCACTGATCCTCCTGCCTCAGCCTCCCGAGTGCTGGGATTACAGGCGTGTGCCACCACACCCGGCTTGGCGCGTGGGTCTTGAAGCTTGAGCTGGAGGTGTCTGTGCTGATGGCAAGGCTTGGAACCCCACACCCTGGGCCACCCCAGCCTCCCAGCCGTGACCATAGAGCTCAGCGCCACCCCATGGACCTAGGGTCTCCGCTGCCACCTAGGCGGCCCAGGGCAGCTCTGTGAGCTTGAGCAAGTCTTCCTGCTCCCAAAGACCCCAGTGGCAGGCAGAAGCCCCTGCCTGGGAGAGGGAGGGATTGGTCACCAACCCCTGAAGCTCAGCAGCTGAGAGTGGCTCCTGGACCCTGCCCTGGACCTACCTGGCATGGCCCACTCTAAGCTTAGGAGTCTTAGGGACTTGGGGGGCATCCAGGTTTGGGGGCCACTTCTTGGGCCCCTTGAGGCAGATAGAAGCTCATGGCATGCTGTGTGCTAGGAGAGGCCATCCTGGCCTGTGTTGCTGGGACCCTGGAACCAAGGGTTGGATTCTCTTGGGTCAGACCACTGGCCCCCTCCACCAGGACCTGCTGCCCTGTGTGGGTGTCCCAGCCTCATCTCATCTGTTCTTCTGCCCCTCTTGGGGAATCCCTACAGCCCAGGGACAAGATGTGCCCCCCATCCCAGGTCCCCCTGTCCACTGGTGCAGGCTGTGGCTTCAACTGCTCACTGGTGCCACCCAGAAGCTGCTGCCACCCCTCCCCCGCCTCCCAGTTCCTCTGCCACTGCCAGGACTGCGCTCTGCGGCTGCACCGCTCGGGGCGTTCTCCTGTGGTCCCCAGCTGCTGTCCCCTCAGCCTGTGCCCATCCCCATGCCACAGGAAGCAGGCCTGGGCTCACTTCCTCAGGGTGGCCCGCACATTCTGCCTCTTCTCCATGCTGCCATCCATGCCCTGCCTGGCTGGGTCACGTGTCCCTTAGGACCTGCACCCTGGGTGCTATTTCCAGCTGGCGCCTTGCTGTGTATTCCAGTCCCCCTGCTGCCCTCTGTGGGTTCTGTGCGCGAGGCCTAGCCTGAGATCCGGTCACGTGGCTGTCCATCCTTCAGCCTTCCTGGCCTCCACTGACCCCTTCCCGATGTGCATCTGTAATCTCATCTCAGTGGGGTACAGGATGGAGGAGGGAAGAGGACAGAGCTCTAGGGACAGCTCAGCCCTCCAGGGACCTGGCCATCCCTCCTCTGGGATGAGTCCGGAGCTGGAAGTGCAGGGGCCACAGTCCTCTCTTCTGCCTCCCCTCTCCCACCTCCTTGCCTGGCCAAGGGGAGCTGGTGGCCTAGAGTGGCCCGCTCCCCGCACCTGCTGTCCCGAGGGTTTGTGCTCTGAGCATCTCACCCAGGAGAGGGGTGGTATCGCTGCACCCCTGTGATTCTGTGACTGGGTTGCTAAGTAGGGTCTCATCCTCTCCAACGGGGAAACGGTGGGGACGGTCCTGCCCACCGTGCGCCCGCGCCTGCCGACACCACGCTGTGTCTGTGTGGAAGTGTGGGATGGACGCAGCTTGGTCCTGTGGGAAGGCGGGTGGCCATGGCCTTCAGGAGGCCAACCAGCGGTCCTCGCCCTTGAGGGAAGCCGGAGCTGTGATCTGCCTACATCCTCTGGCCACCTCTGCCCTTCCCCAGTGGCTCTCACTGATTCTCCTGATGTGAGCGCCCCAGGCAGCACTGGCAGCACCTGAGGGCACTGGCTGCCAGGGACACAAGCCCCGTGGACTCAAGGCTGACTCCCGGGGGCCCCTACAGAGCCCCCTCTTGTCCTAAGTGGCACGTGGGTCCAGAGGATTTGGGAGCCCTGGGGGCCTAGGGTTGAGCAGAGGCTTCAAGGGCAGCGTGGGCTGTGCTAGGTCCGATCTCTCAGGCCTCATCCTGCCCTCTGCACCACCGCTCACTGTGGGCCTGCAGAGAGGACGTGACTGCCCCCTTATAGCGCCCAGACCATCTGGGTGACCCCGGCAAATGCCTTCCCTCAAGGAGAAAACAAGCACTTCATGCGTGCACTCCAGGAGGCTGAGGCAGGAGGATCAATCAAAAGTGTGAGCTCAGCCTAGGCTACCTCCCAGAACAGGGCCGGGATGAGAAGGTGACAAATCCTTCCCGGGTGCTGAGGCCACCTAGACACCGGCCTTCCCCCTCCCCCTCGCTTCCTCTGCCGCCGCCGGCTCAGCTGCTCCGAAGCGCTGGCTCAGGCCAGGCTCTGCTGAGCCAGCGGATCTGAGGTGCTGTCTTGGCTCCAGGGTCCTCAGCGCAGGAGGGGCATCCGAGGAGGAGGAGGGGCGCTGCTCCGCACCAGGCCAGCTGGGGAGTGCGCTCCCGCCTGGCCGGCCACGCTGACTCCGCAGGG
Source organism: Myocastor coypus (assembly GCA_004027025.1). Lineage (NCBI taxonomy): Eukaryota > Metazoa > Chordata > Mammalia > Rodentia > Myocastoridae > Myocastor > Myocastor coypus. The sequence continues at coordinate 20,987 of PVJA010004684.1, read as the reverse complement.
TCACAGGGTCAGCAGTCGTCAGGGCCTTCCGGCCAGGCCAGGCCGCAGAAAACCCAGGGCTCTGATTCTGCGGTCCTCCTTTTCCCTCCTCTCTCTCTCTCTCTCTTTTTTTTTTTTTTTTTTTTTTTTTTTTTTTTTTTACCATCTTACTAAGTAGCTGAGGCAGGCCTTGAACTCCTTATGTAGCCCAGGCTGGCTCAAACTCAAGGTGATCCTCCTGCCTCAGCCTCTTTAGTGCTGGGGTCACAGCCTTGTTTCAAGCCCATAATGCGTGTGTCAGCACAGTGGGTGAAGCCTGCTGCCCACCAAACCCACCCCAAGGATCAGGGCTAGCACTCATGCACTGTCCCCACGAGGTACAGTGAGGGCTGGCAGGGGTCCTGTGCTTCAGATGGAGAGGCAAGGGCTGGTGGCATCTGTGACCCTAGCACTGTCCGTGCCCTTGAAAGCTCAGGACCGCACCTAGGTCTACTGACACTCCTGTTTATCTTGCAGCCCGCCACAGCCGGAGGAGGGCCTTCCCCCACACCTTGAGGCTATCCGGGGACCCTGGAAGGGCGTGGGCCCCTGCAGAGGCCACAGGGAGGCCCCTGCACCCCAGGTCCAGGCTGTAGAGGGTGGGGAGACCCCCGAGGAGGAGGCGCCCACTCAGCTGGACGTATTGCGCCTGCGCAGCTCCTCCATGGAGATACGCGAGAAGGGCTCGGAGTTCCTGCGGGAAGAGCTGCAGAGAGCCCAGAAGGTGGGCTCCAGGAACAGTGGGAGGGGCGGGGTGCGGACCCCGCGCTCCCATTGCCTGGGACAGTGGACAGCGGCGCTGAGGCTCGACCAGGGTCCAGGCTGCTGAACACGGCTCTGCACCTGACTGCAGCCCAGCCCCGGGGACCCGGCCTAGCGCGGCCTGCAGGAGCTTGGCACCGGGCAGAGGCCCCTGAGGGCCCCGAGCCGGCCCAAGCTGACATCCCGGCCCTGCGCGCAGGAGCTGAAGCTGAAGGATGCGGAGTGCGCGCGGCTGTGTCGGGTGCGCGAGCAGCTGGAACGGGAGCTGGAGGAGCTGACTGCCAGCCTGTTCGAGGTGCAAGATCCCGGGTGGGGTGTCAGGTGCGGCAGAAGGCGTGCCCCCCCCCACCCTGGCAGCTCCACAGACTCCGCCCTCTTCCAGGAAGCCCACAAGATGGTGCGGGAGGCCAACACCAAACAGGCGGCCTCCGAAAAGCAGCTGAAGGAGGCCTGGGGCAAGGTGAGGCTCCGAGCCACGGGACTGGACGGAGGAGGCCAGCCGGCAGGGCCTGTAGCCCTCGTGCCTCTGGGCGGGTTCTGCAGTCATCACCCAGTCCCGCCTGCTCTTTAGCAGCACCGCGGCCTGGCCGAGGACCCCAGACTGGGCTTCTGCTGGGACCTCCAAATGCTCAGTGCGGTCCCCCAACCCCCGCCCTATGGGCTCAGTTTCCCCACCCACTTCCTACAGATCGACGTGCTCCAGGCAGAGGTGACTGCTCTGAAGACCCTGGTCATCACGTCTACCCCAGCCTCCCCCAACCGCGAGCTGCACCCGCAGCTGCTGAGCCCCAGCAGGGCTGGGCCCCGCAAGGGACACGCGCGGCCCAAGAGCACCAGCAGCACCCTGTGCCCTGCTGTCTGCCCCTTGGCTGGGCAGGGCCTGGTGCAGGGTCAGGAGGGCAGGGAGGTGAGGTGCGGGCTTGGGGGTGTGGGGTTGCAGTGACAGCGAGCCCAGGGTGCCTGTGGGCCTGGGATCTGTCCACCCCACATGGTGCGACCCCCGTGGGGTTGGGCAGAATCTCGGGGTCAGCTGGCCTGGGTGGGGGCCCATGCTGTGGCCACAGCTGTGTGGGTGCCTCTGCTATCCCTGAGCGTGAGGGTCCCTGGGGCCACTTCCAGAAACCCGTGTGCCTGAAGGACTGCACCATCTGACCCACCTGGGCGCGTGGGTGTTGGGTTGGGCGGCTGGGGCAGGGGAGGCTGCCCTTGAGAGCTCAATTTCTGCCTGTGAGAAATGGGCCTCAGGGCCTTGGGGAGGGAGGAGCCCGGGGGACCCAGATGTCGGAGTCACAGCCACTCGCCTCATACTGGGACGGAGACCTTGCCTGGACACTGACGTATCCTCCTGCCTCCTATCTCTCTGTGAACTCTTGTCCGTCTGTCCGTCCGTCTGTCTGTCTACCTTCTGGCCCAGCCCGGCCTCGCCCCCCTCCTCTCCCTGCTCCTCTGCGTGCTCCCCAGCAAGGCCGCCTACCTCACCTATGAGCCGGCCTGGCCACCCCCGCCTGGGGAGCCCAGGCCAGCCTCCACCGCCTGTCTCTCCTTTGCACGGCAGGTAACCATCCAGAGGGGGCCACCCATGCATGCCCCCTGCATGCAGGGACAGGCCAGCGTCCCTGTGTGTCCCCAGCCCATGAAGAGGCTGTGAGAGGCCCGGAGAGGGCCCTGCACCTGGGTCTGGGTCCCTTTAGCACAGAGGAACTGAAATCTTGGCATGCGCTCCTAGCTCCTGCCCAGATGTGGCTGCCCACCGCTGCTGGGCGCAGGTCCTGGGCCACCCGCACCCCGTGCCCCTGACTTGCCCCGCCCTCCTGCCCACAGATGGATGCGACACTGTTTGCAGAGTTCCAGGCCTGGAGGGCAGCGCCCACGCTGGACAAGGCCTGCCCCTTCCTGGACAGGGTCTACCGCGAGGACGTGGGCCCCTGCCTGGACTTCACCATGCGCGAGGTGAGGCAGGAGCGGTAGGTAGGCAGCGAAGTCCAGCGTGCCCGTCCCGCGTCCAGCTGCCTCACCAGCCCTGCTGTCCCCTGCAGCTCTCTGCGCTGGTGCGGGGCGCCGTGGAGGACAACACGCTCACCATCGAGCCTGTGGCTTCGCACACGCAGCCCGCCTCAAAGGCTGCCACCTCGGAGTGTGGCCGCCCCAGGTGAGCTTGCGTCTGGCCCTTCTGTCTGTGGGGACGGGGACCCCTGCTGACCCCGTAGGAGTGGGGAGGCTTGGCCTGTTGTCCTGATGTAGCCATCTGCTTGGTGTCACACTGAGTGGGCATAACAGATGCCCTGGTGAGTCCTGCAGACAGCAGTTTCCCTTTCTCTCTGGCAGCTCTCAAGCTGTTTCCTAGGCAACAGCAGGATCCCTGGGAAATTCGCAATAGCCCAGCTGTAGCTGGGAGAAGGGCGAGAAAGGGCTGAGAGACCCAGGGTGCCGGCTGGGATGGGGCACAGATGGCGGCTGTTCAGGACCCAGCAGGACAAGGTCTCCCAGGCCCGGCTTAGGTGGCACTTGAGGGCAGAGCTGCGAGGGGCAGGAGGGCCATGGGCTCAGAGGCCACTGGTGGCAGAGACAGCTTCAGGAGGTGCTGCATGGTTTCCTGGCCACAGCACAGCTCTGACCAAGTGTTCTCACCCAAGAGGGGACTGGCTGGGGCACCCTGGGACCCCTAAGCTGGGGACGGGCCGGCTGGGTCTGAGCCCTCCCTTTGCCTTTAGCACCTGCGCCCTGAGTGGGCTGACCAGCCCCTGCCGCCACCGCATCCGGCTCGGGGACTCCGAGAGCCACTACTACATCTCGCCGTCCTCTCGGGCCAGGGTGAGTCATGTGGCTCCCTGCCCCACCTCCCACCCCCGGGTGGGGGCACAGATCTGCTGGTGCCCGGGCTTGGGCTGAGGCTCAGGCTGGGGCACCTCTCCTCCCAGGGGGCCTTGACCTCACACTTTCTATAGGCTCTGCTGGCCAGGAGCCCAGCCTAGGGAGCCTCCTGGGCTCAGGGTTTCTCTGGGTCGCGCCTTGCAGAGCCTGCCCTTTCCACGCACACCAGGGACGGGATTCAGCCCCAGTTGGTGGCAGAGGTCCTGCAGCCTGGACGCCCCTGGCCCCTCAGGCTTCCCTGTCCCTGAGTGTGCCGCTGGTGGGAGACACCCTGGGGAGGTTCCTGGTGGTCTCCCTCTCCTCACCCACCTGGGGCAGGCTGGCCCCTGCACCCAGGCCCCCAGAGGAGCGGCTGTGACCCCTCTTCAAGCCCCCTCGTTGCCCAGATGTGGTGCCTGCAGGTCATATCTTCTCTCTGCCTTTCCCCCCCTGCAGATCACAGCTGTGTGCAACTTCTTCACCTACATCCGTTACATCCAGCAGGGCCTGGTGCGACAGGACGGTGAGCGCCCCCTGGTGGCAGGCATGGGAGGCGCCGGGAGAGCCGGGTAGAGGCTCAGCGGTCCTTACTGGCCTGGCTTTCCAGGCCCAGAACACTGGAGTGGTGTGGAGGTCCCTGAGTCACTGGGAGGTGGGAGCGGGGGTAGGGGCATGAGAATAATGAGGAGTGGGGGTGGGGGCGGAGGATGAGGGTGGGGGGATGGGAAGATGGGGGCCTGAGGGCTCACATCCGCACAGGGTGAGAAACTCTGCCCGACGCTCTTCCCAGTGCTGTCAGGGGACCAGGCCTCCAGGCTGACCCTCAGCTGTCCCTGTCCCCACCCGCAGCGGAGCCCATGTTCTGGGAGGTGATGAGGCTGCGGAAGGAGATGTCTCTGGCCAAGCTGGGTTTCTGCCCCCAGGAGGCCTAGGCTGCGGCCGGACTGGAGCAACACCTGCCTCAGGACACAGATGGACAGACGGCCCTGAGCTGGAGCCGCAGGGAGGGACCCATGTCGGCCCTGGCTGGATGCGTGCACAGGAAGGAGGTGGGCCTTCCACACCCTCGGGGCTGGGTCTTCAAGGAGAATCGGGCGCAGGCACCAAAGACCAAGACGCCCGGAGTCCTGGAGGGGACCAGACGGCGTGTGCATCCCGGGCTGCCGCCTGCACACACCCTGTGGTGGCCACAGCTTCAGGGAAAGACAGTGTGGACCTTCCCCAGCCATGCACACTAGGGAGTAGCCCGGGTGCTCCCCGGTGCCACCTGGGAGGCCTGGAGGCACCTTTTCTCTGGCGGGACCTGGGGTGCCTGCCCACCTGCACCTCCTGGATTTGCCCCCACCACACCAGGGCCCCTATGTTACTGGAATGTACCCTGGTCTGTTTAATAAAGGCGGCTTTGTTGGTGGGGCCCAGCTGCCCGTCCCTCCTGGGCTCTGGGCTCCGGCCAGGCCTTGGGCATCTGCAGGAAGCAAACCAAATCCTCCCTGCCCACCTCGTGCTTGGGATTAGCCCAAATCCTGAAGCCGCCCGCCACGGGAGCGCGCCACACAGGGACACCGGCCTGCCCTGTGGGGATGGGGATGGGGCAGTGGCTGGCGCTGCTGGGCAGGGCAGGGCAGGGCAGGGCACGGCTTGCAGGTGGGGCTGCAGTTGCCCTGGCTTGGCCTGGGCACAGCACAAGGAGTGGGCTTGGTGGGTGGCCTAGGCTGTGCTCCAGGGGTGACCACCAGGGTTGATGAGCCCTCCCCCAGCCGGGCTGTATAGTGTGGCTTCAGTCCCATCTCCCTGAGTGTGCCTGCCCCGAGGTGACCGCTGGCCAGGCCTCCTGTCCCTGCACCCCCCCCCCCACTGCTGTGTCCTTTGGAGCTTTTTCCATGTCGAAGATGGCTGTAAGTGACCCTATCCGGGTGTTGGCAGAAGACAAGGAGATGAGGCCAAAGGTCAGAGATGCCTGCCTGAGAAGGGGGCTGGGCCCAGGGCCCTCAAGCACCCTCCTGAGGAGTCGCCCTGGACAGCGCCCTCCCACCAAGCCCTCCTGGGAGCTGGCTGCTACCATGCCTGGAGCCTCGCTCCCTCACCCATGGCTTGGGAAAATTTGGATAACTTTCAGAATTTTAAAAAACTAAACTTTTTTTTGTCTTTTTGAGACAGGGTCTCGCTATGCAGTTGAGGCTGGTCCTGAGCTCACTTTTGTAGCGCAGGCTGGTCTCAAACTCGCACCAATCCTCCTGCCTCGGCCTCCTGAGTGCTGGGATTACAGGCGTGAGCCACCACGCCCGGCTTTCGGTTGTTAAAATGAGTTTACTGCCTTAATTTTTTTGAGATGGGGTTGTTACACACACACACACACACACACACACACACACACACAGAAGATCTCAGCCTATGTGTGCAGCTGTTCCATGTGTTTAATGTGAAATAGGCATGCAGAACCTTTTATCTTGAAACTCAGCTTCAACAAGTCTCCCATCTACAAGTCTCCTCCGGCCCCTCTGGCCCTGGTGTCCCCAAACTGGCCTTTGCCTCTGCCTCAAGTAGTACAATGTTGACAGTGCTGGTCTATGGTGTAGTTCCCTCTTCGGGGCTACATAGTATTCCACACCCATGCTGCGTCTGGTTAGCTCATTGGTGAGGGGGCTGTTCCATCTCCTGGCTATTTCAGTTGTGAGTGTGGCTGGCTGCATGTGTGCGTCCCTTGGAGACCCTGCTCTGATTTGGAAGTCAAAACAGAAATGGGATGGTGGGGATGTGGTAGCTGGAGCTTTTGTTCTTTTTTTTTTTTTTTTTGGTGGTACTAGGGATTGAACTCAGGACCCTGTGCTTTCCAGGCAAGCACTTATTCTACTGAGCTATCTCCTAGGCCCTTGTTCTGTTTTTTGCAGGATGGGCTTTTTGCTCTAGTCCAGGTCTTCGATTCACTGTGTAGCCCAGGCTCTCCCGACTGTCTCGCTGTCTTCCTGTCTCAGCCTCTCTGCTCAGGTTGACAGGGTCTGCTCAGGTCTGCCACTGCTTCAGGTGTCCTGTGGCCACCCATGTGTCCCTGACAGCCGTGACTTCCTCCCACTGACGGTGCATGGGACCAGCTGGCTCGTCCACCCACGGGTTCTGAGCAGTGCGGGGGATGCTCAGGGGCCCTGCCGTGTAGCTGGAGGGGGTGGGTGCTTTGGTGTCCTTGCGCTCGGCTGGCTGCCACCACAACCCCAGTGCCCACCCTGTCCTGCCCAGCAGAGCGCAGGACGGACTCTGCGAGGCCACTTGGTGTGAGCCTTGAGGCTGTGCGGGGCTCTGTCCCCCGGCCCTGAGGGATGTCCAGCATGCCCACTCCCTGCTGGCCCCACACCACCATCTGAAGGCTCTAGAGTGTCCTGTAAGAGGATGTGGTGACCTACAGCAGGGAAGAGTGGGGACTGGGGCCCTGGCTCCCCACCCCTCAGCGCATCCCACCCCACACCAGCAGTTCCTGCTTGTGCCCTGCTGGCACTCGGAAATGCCAAGAGGCACCAGAGCCACGTCCATGCCTGCATTGCCCTGACCTGGGGTGGGGACCAAGGACCCTTAATGTCCCCAGCTCCCTACCCAGCAGCCGCAGGACTCCTGAGGTAGAGTGGTCATGGTAGGTGGCTGCAGAGGCATGCCTGAAGCTGCCGGTCGGTCACTGAGGGAGAGATGGGCTGGTTGCAGGGGGCAGGGGCCTGGCCACCATCAGAGTGGCCATCGGAGAGAGGGGCCTGGCCCAGTTACACCCTTGGCCTATCTCCCAGGGGAGTCCATCCAGGCCTTCTCTACGTCCACGAGCCGACAGCTGCTGCTGAGTTGTATTCAGAAAACATTCCAGAAGATCCCAAACAGCAAGGGCATCTCCACCTGCTTGGCGTCCACCTGCGCCCAAGAGAACGCGGTGGTGACCCGAGCTGCTGGCCGTTGCCACCCAGGAGCTGCCTTGGCTCAGCCCCAGGTGGCCCCTGCACTGCTCCTGTGCACCCGGCCCCGACGCACGCGCGCTTCAGGGCTGTTACTTCCTGACTGCGCGGTGTGACCACCGCATAGCGGGCGCCAGGCCTCCCGGGTCACCTGGTGATGAGCTGACCCTGCAGGTCCACGCGAGCCTCACTCGCTCCCTTCAGTGCCAAGGGGTCTGGAGTCCTCAGGCTGGGGCAACTGGGGTGGAGACAACGCCGTCTCACACATTCCTGTGCCAGGACCAAACACCGGCAAATGAGAGCGATGCACTGGGCTCTCCGCATAGATTCCGGGGCAGCCTTGTCCCCTACAGACGCCCTAGCCACCCGTCCGGGCTAGTCTCGGGCCCTGCCTTGCCCCTGCTGGGGCAGACTCGGCTTTTAGGATCTGGCGTCCAGGACCCACCAGCCTTGCTGCAGGACTTGATAGCTTAATTAAAGCCTCGGTCAGCATGCCAGCAGCGCCAGCGAGGACCCCCGCGCGGACTCCTAGGCCCCACCCTCTGCTCACGCTCACCGGGGCAGCTCTGCATCCTCCACGCAGCCCCCACCCCCAGCCCCGCAGAGGACATGGCCTTCGGGGCCGCTGGGGGCCAGACAGTCACACGCCCCCTCCCCCGTGGCGTCCCCACCCCCAGGCACCCAATGGAAAGCTTCAGGCCCTGGCGAGTACCCGGGGCCTAGCTCAGCCTGATTCGTGGCTCCGGGGGCAGCGCAGTGCTGTCCCCATCCCTCCCTGCTGGCCCTGGCCCCGGCATCCCTCCCTGCGGCCCACCGAGCTGGGGGCTGGGCTGGGGGCTGCAGGCTGGGGCGGCGGGAGGGGCACGCGGCGGCCAATGGGGCGCGGCGGGCGCGGCAGAAGGCGGGAGCCGGCCGGGGAGGCGCGTTCACGCCGGCAGCTCGCAGCCCCTGGTGACCTGCCGCGGGGACCTGGGTTCCTGGCTGGAACAGAGTGCGCGGCCATGGATGGCGTCGGGGAGCCCGGCGGGGACCGGGGAGCTCCGCTGCCCACCTTCCGCTGGGAGCAGATCCGCACTCACAACCTGCCCGGCGACAAGTGGCTGGTCATCGAGCGCCGCGTCTACGACATCAGCAAGTGGGCGCAGCGACACCCAGGCGGCAGCCGCCTCATCGGCCACCACGGAGCGGAGGACGCCACGGTAAGGACTCGGTGGGCCACAGGGGGCCCTGAGCTCCGCCTGGGCCGGCCGGACAGGATGCAGCGGCGGCGCTAGCTGGGTCCCAGGGGAAGCCGCTCCCGGCCGGGCAGGTGAGCCCTTCCCGGCGTCCAGGGTCTTGCTGCCAGTCCTGGATCCCCCAGACCAGGCAGGGGCGCAGGAGCTCTCCCGTCCCAGGGCGAGGAGGGAAGGGATGGCCCAGCCAGGGAAAGCCTTGCCATCCTGGCGGGGGCTGGGCAGCACCCGGAGGTCTGTGGCTGAGCCAGGGATGGTGACTCACCTCCACCAAGAGGCCTTCTCCAGCTGTGTGGGTTGGGCCCTCCAGGGACACTGTCATCCTGGAGGAGGTGGGACCGAGACCCAGTGCCCCACCAGGCCGGCTGGGCCCGCTGGCTGGACTTGGTCTGCGGCAGCCCATGGGCGGAGGCGCTGGCCATAGGAAGTCTCCAGGCCGAGGGGCGTAGGAGCCCCAGATGTCCTCAGCCCTTCCCTCCCCTCGTCCAGCCGGAAACAGACACAACAAGCAGGAGCCTGAAACTGCTGCACACGTGGAGCTGCCGGCCTGGGTGCCTGCAGGTCCGAATGGCCCAGCCCAGCGTGCACACAGCCTGTCTGTGCACCAGGATGCCGGCATGTGCCTGTGCCGGGAGGGCCGGAGCAGCAGGAAGGGCCAAGGAAGGGGCGCACTCCTGAATCTCACCTTCCCCGCAGAACCAGGCCCAGGCTAGGCCTCTCTTGGGCCCCAGTGCCTCCTGCAGCTCGAGGCCCAGGACCTCCATGTGACAGTCTTGCTAGTGATTCCCGGCCCCTGCTCTGACTTCTGAGTGACCTTGGTGCTGGCCCTGGCCCTGGCAGCCCTCAGCCTCAGTTTCCGCACCTGGAAGTGGAAGAAAAGCTGCATGGCGAACTACATGTCCAGCTGGCTGAAGGCAGTCACCACTCTGCCTCCAGGGGTGTTTCTGGTCCCCAGAATTAGCCCCACACACAGAACTTGTGGGGCAACCTGGCATGGCCAGACCTCTGCGGGATACGAGGCTTTGCTGCCCACCACAGCGCAGCTCCTGGGGCCCCACGGGCCAGGCTGGTGGGAAATACAGGGGCCAGGGCTGAGGGGTGCGGTGGGGTGGGGTGGGTCGGGCGCCACCCAGGTGGAGCCCAGCAGCCCAGTCCCTGGAGCTTGGAGTCCACAGCTGTGCAGCTGCCCCCAGGGAAACTCCCAGAGTTCCTGTGCTTGTGCCTTTGGCCCCTAGCTGTCCTGGGACTCAGCCTGGTGCCCTGCAGAGGGAGCTCTGGGCACCAGGCCAGGTTTGTCCAAGTCATCTTTGCCAGAGGAAGGGCGGAGCTGCCCCAGGGCGAGGCCACTGCTGGGGTCAGGCTGCTAGGTCCATGCTGAGCCAGGCTGGGAGCTCAGGCCCTGTGCTCGTTGGGGACAGTGGCGCACAGGCAGCCGTAGGGCAGGTGGAGTTAGGATAAACTGCCCAAGTGACCCGGCACAGAGGCCTGACGTGAGCCTCCCAGCGCATGGAGTGCAGCCCCTTGTGGGGTCACCACGTGGAAGAGGAGGGACAGGTAAAGGCAAGGCCTTGGGGTACGGTGCACAGGAGCCGTGGCCGCCTGCCAGGAGAGCAGGGGCTGGGCCCGGCTCGCTGCCAGCTTCTTTAGCAGCGTGGAAGGGGCTGGTAATGGCCCCAGTCATGGTCCTGCCCTTCGGATCCCTCCCCTTAGGTTACCCCACTTTGCGGCTTGGGAAACAGGCTGGAGGCAGAGTGACCTGACTTCATGGTGGCCCGGGGCACGCAGCTGCTTGGCTCCCTGCCCACACGCCCAGCAGCAATGGGTCTTTCGTGTCCATGGCTGGCGGCTCCTGAAGCCCTCTGTGGCAAAGGGGGCTGCAGGTGGTTGTGGGGTGCACGGAGAGGGGCGTCCTTTATGGCTGTCCTTGAAAGGACCAGTGTAGCCCAAAGAGGGGCACCTTGGGGTGGAGCAGGGGTTGTTGCCCTGAGGAGCTGGCGGAGAGTGGAGGAGCCCTGGGCGCCAGGGCATGGTGGATACAGCCAGGAGCATCCCTGGCTGTCCTCAAGCCTTCTGGGCCTTGGTTTCCCAACTGGTGGATGGCTCAGGGCACTTTCCCCTTGGGTCCCTGGTGGGAGTAGTGCCAGCTGCCCGAGGGCCAGTTCACCTTAGGCCGCAGAGCTGTGTGCCCACGCCTGGTGCAGGGTTGGTGCCTGCAGGCAGAAATGGTAAGAAGCGGTGCAGTCCCTGAGTGCTGAGCCCCCAGATTGGAGCTGGAGGTGGGAGCGGCGTGGCCCTCACACTCGCCCTCCAGACCAGGCTGTCATGCCCAGGCCCTTCGGCCAGCCTGGCCCTGCCTGGGAATCCTTCCCAGCCAGAACAGCAGGCCCGCCTCCAAGCCCTTGCGTGGCTGGGAGGTCGTAGCAGTGGCGTGGGCTGTGCCTGAGGCTGCGGGTGCGGAGAGGGCGTGAGGCCCAGAAGACGGGGCACAGGGCGCGATGTGGGCTCCCTGTGAGGATCCCGGCTGCAGCTGGATGGGGTGGGAATTGGGGAGGCAGGACCATCGCCAGGGAGACCTGCCACTCCCACGCCGCAGGTGGGGCATGGTGCAGTGGCTCAGGCAGGCCGGGATTCTGCCACTGGCTGTGTCCCATGGCTGTGCCCCTCTGACTCTGTGGCTGATGCTGAGTCTCTTCCCTTCTGGCCAGAGAGGATGGTCACAGGGCCCTGAGGCCCAGAATCCTAGGCTCAGGTCTATGTAGTGCCAAGGCCAAGCTGCATGGCACCTGCCTGGTGCAAGGCCCAGCCTGTTCCCAGATGCCCTACCCACCCCAGAACCTTACATGCAGTGCTGGGGGCTGACACCTCTGCTGGCCACCTCACAGGACACCTTGTGGACCCCAGGGCTGCCCTCCTTCTCCCCAGACCGTGGCTTCCCCCTTGGGTTGGATAGATAGGGAGGAGAGCCTAGGCTCCCCCTGGGCACACGTGTCCCATAGGCGTGGCTCTGGGTATATGTAGTGTGATGCAGGTGCGTCCTGGGGGCCCTGGCAGCAAAGACAGACATGTGCCAGGTGTGCCAGGCGCTGGGCTCTGCTCAGCACGCTGTCCCAGCAATGCCTCTGCCCAGCATGATGCAGCTCAGCCTCCAGGGAGGGGAACGGCAAGGCCGCACAGGGACCTCACAGATACTACTCAACAGCCAGCCACGTGTAGGATGACACTGCCTGCCTCCACTCATGCGTGGCCCAGAGCCATTGGATTCTCGGGGACCAAGTGGGACTAGGGGTGGCCGCAGTCAGGAATGAATGGACACCGTGTGTCCGGCAGGCAAGATGAGCGAGGCCTGAGGTAGACCGCGCTATCTGCACAGCAGCGTGACTAGGTTGAGTGCCTCTGACAACACTGGAAACGGCCCGTTTCTGTGTCACCTCTGTAACAAAGACAATTCTATATATATAAAAGAGGGCCTGCTCAACAGGAGCCCAAAGGGCCCTGCAGCCTGGCTGCCGTGGTCCACCCAGTGCTCTGAGGCTGAGGCAGGAAGATCACAAGGTCTGGGTGCCTCAGGAGGTAATGGCCCAGCTCTAGGCTGTGTGGGGAGCTGCGTTGCTGTACCCCAGGAGCACCAACTCTCCTCCCTCGTAAGCTCCTGGGAGGGTGGTGACTTATGGCCCTTGGCCTTTGTCCCATGCTTCCCCTGGACCTGGCAAGGGTCCCCAGCCCCCAGTCCTGGGGCCGCCCTGGGCCAGTGAGACAGTGGTGACAGGTGAGGGACCTGCAGGGCCCAGCCGCTGTGACTCTGCAGCGTACGCTAATCAGCATTTAGTCACTGTCTGTCTGTCATAGTTTGGGGTTTTGTAAGGGGCACAATATAGGACACATTTTATAGGATTTACTTATAGTCATTGCCCAGAGAAGCATATGTAAAAACAGTGCAGGAAATCCACACACTAAAGACCAAAAAATCCAGCCGAGGGCTAGATCCCAGGGCAATGTCTTGCATGAGTCCAGCTGATGACCTAGAGCCTGTGGTGATGTCCCCATGAGTCCAGACGGAGGAGACCTGCAGGCCTGTTTCAAGGGTCTGTGCTGGGAAGGCCCGAAGGTCCCTGGTGAGATCTAAGAAGTCTGGGTCAGTGGAATGAAGGATCTGTGCCAGCAGGCTGAGGGAGCCGCACTGGGGCAGGGAGCGATGCTCTGGGTAAGCACCAGAGCTCCCCCAAAGGACCACAGCCATCACCAGAGACAGTGAGGTCCCGAGCTCTTCTGATAGTCAGAAAAGCTGAGCTCCCATCAGGAAAGCCAATTCAACAAGCTTCTTCCTGGCTGGGCCTGGTGGCGCACACCTCTAATCCCAGCACTTGGGAGGCTGAGGCAGAAGGATCAGTGCAAGTTCCAGACCAGCCTGGGCTACAAAAGTGAGCTCAAGGCCAGCCTGAACTGCATAGTGAGACCCTGTCTCAAAAACAAACAAAAAACAAAACAAAACAAAAACAAGCTTCTCCCAAGACTGAGCCATCCATTCCCTCACCACCTTCTGGGGCCAGGAAGCAATGCTCCAGGCAAGAGCCAGAGCTCCTCCCAAGTGAACCGCAGCCTCCCTCAGCGATGAGGTCCCGAGTGCCTCATCAGCAAAGCCAGCATGCCGAGGTCCTGCAGGAGAACCAGCAGTGCCCTACAGCCTCCCTAACAGCTCTCTAAGAGCCCCCCTCTCCAATCTGGCCTCTCCTGGTGCTGGGCCTTCCACACCCAGCGCCATGCTGGTTCAGTTCAGCTGGGCGTCACAGGTCGAGCGCCAGTTGTCGGTCTGCCCACACATGGGCTGTGGTGTGCATTATGTGGCCTGATCACAGCCTAGCCAGGTGACGTCTGCTGGCCACCCTGAGTTGGGGCTGGCCAGCCTGTTAGTGTGGGACCACAAGCATCCCTGTACCCCAGCCAGCAGCCTATACTGCAAACAGCAGCGTGTGGGCCCTGGGCCTCAGAGGGAGCTCCCAGAAGCTGGATAACTGAGGACAGGAGTGGTGCACTGGGCTGTGTGCAGACAGTATGGCAAATGCTTAAGCTTTTAGAGATGTGCTGTAGTGAAAGACACTGCCAAGGGTCCGCAGAACCCTCCCTCACTTTAGACATGCCTTCTGCAGCAGCTTTGCGGTCTTTCCTTCCTTCCTTCCTTCCTTCCTTCCTTCCTATTTTTTTTAAATTCAGCTATATAATATTTGGTTTATTTGTTTTATTTTAGAGTTTCAAAGCATGTTAGTAGCACACTCACAATAACTGACACACTGCATATTGTTGTCCTCACAAGATATACAGAGCACAGGGTGCAGACGTGACAAATTTTCTAATTGATATTGGTTCAGAAAAAAGAAAAAAAAGAAGAAAAAGTTTTCTTCTCTTTGAACTAGGAGGAAGGAGTTGAATACATAGCCCTATGTTTCATAATTGCAGTGGGTTACCAGTGAAACTGGCAATGTTGAAGGCTGTTAATTTAAGCCTCTTACAGCTCACCATACTAATCTAGCTCTGTGTTGTATGCCTCGTAATTAAGCTTTTTCTGCTGGGTGATCAAGGGCATGTTAAAGCAAGACTTGTATAACAAAACTTTCATCATTTGTATTTTCCAAGGTCTAATCTCCTCAGGATTAACTTTGGAACCATGTACAGTGCTTTGTAGAACTGTTGTCAGTGTCAGCCTTTTTCTTTCTTTTTAGAGATCTCACTATGCAGTTCAGGCTGACTTCAAACTCATTGTATACCCCAAGCTGGCCTTGAATTCCAGGTGACCCTCCTGCCCCAGCCTCCTGAGCCCTGGGATTACAGCTGTGCGCCACCACACCCTGCTGCAGTCCTTTTTTTTTTTTTTTTTTTTTTTTTT
>PVJA010004683.1:40830-84343 GCA_004027025.1 Myocastor coypus | reverse complement strand
CTTCTTCTTTGTTTTTGGTCTTTTTGAGACAGGGTCTCACTATGTAATTCAAGCTGACCTTGAGCTCACTTTTCATAGCTCAGGCTGGTCTTGAACTCACACTGATCCTCTTGCCTCAGCCTCCCAAGTGCTGGGACTTCAGGCATATGCCAACATGGCCGGGCTCCTTCTGCCCTTAATTTTTAGATACAAAAATGAACTTTATACAATGTAAGTTTTTTGTTAATTCAGTAAATGTTTGCTGAGTTCTTGAATAATGTACTCTCTATCCTGGGGAGGAGAGAACCAGCAGTCCCTTTACCTTATGGCCTTACGGGAGTTAAAGAAGGGCCAACACTCAAGAAATTACCTATAATATGCTACAGACTCTGAAGTGAGGCAGGGAGAAAAAGTAAAACCCAGAGGTCTTTTTGGTTGGAGGTTCAGGGAGGCATCCCTCAAAAACTATTTCTGAAAGGTATGCAACTAAACTGAGGTAACTAGGGGGTAGGGGGTAAACTCAGATCCCCTTACTTGGGTAGAAGTAATGCCCTAGTACTATATCATATTCTAATTACAGAGTTTCCAAGGAAAATCAACCTGACACTTTAAATCCAGGGCTCGATTCTGTTGCTATTATTGAGTCATCCTACTTCAAGGCATTTTTAGCTTAGGATATCTTTGCTAAGACTTTCTTAGAAAGATAAATCCGGAGGCTTTAAGCTTCAGGATCATTTGGTTCAGCTACTTCATTTACAGATGAGAAGCCCATGCCTAGGAGAAAAGGGGATTCTCTCACGAGTCAGCAACCAGGACCCAGCTGAGACGCGTGTTGCTTTCTTGTCCTTGGACCATGTAGTCCTAGCACTCCCAGAAGAGGGCCAGAGAGCAAATATGTACTTGGTACTCCTGAATTTACACAAACACTCACTTAAACACATACACACATACACACACACGAACACACAAATGCAGAGTTCAGAAGTTATGTCTAAAATTATGATCACCAACTTGCTACAGGGTAAAATAGGGGTACTGTATTCTGTCCCAGTATCAAGTACACACAAGTTTAGTAAATAAAGCTATCTAGAAATTGATGTTTTCATCCTTAAATATTTTCAGAATGGAATCTTGAAAGTAAGTGTATCATAAAATACTCATTCATTATTCTGAGAAGCAGCTCCACCCTGTCGGGTCTATGCTTAGGTTTGTCAGCAGTGGTGTCCACCTATTACTTGAGGTATACAGATGGGATGTTAGGTGGATCTTTCTTCTCTGTCAGAATTTAATATAGAGATCTGGGTGTGGTGGCTCACACCTATAATCCCAGTGCTTGGGAGGTTGAGGCAGGAGGATCGGTGCGAGTTCGAGACCAGCCTGGGCTACAAAAGTGAGCTCAAGGTCAGTCTGAACTACATAGAGAGACCCTGTCTCCAAAAGACCAAAAAAAAATTTAATATACAATTGGAAAATGAACTACTGTGGTAGAGAAAAAGAAGGAAGAACATTTGAAAGAATTTGCTTCTAAACATGTGGTAGACCTTTCCAAAGAAGCCATGGGCATCTGCCAGGGCTTTCAGATGACTCTTATCACCTCCCTGAACCTGGAGTCACCCGTTCATAGAAAAATAAGTGGGGGGTCTCTGTGAGATGGCCTGTGGTTGTTTTGTCCACTTTGAATAGTCTATGAGCGGTTGAGAACTTCTCAGAGAATCCTGTTTGCAATTTCAGGTTGGCCATGTAAGACTTGCAAAAAAGAATGTGTGAAAGACAGTGTGGGCAAAATATTACAAGATGAGGATTCCAATATATGTTGAGAAAAAGAAATATAGATAGATAAATGATAGATAGATAGATAGATAGATAGATAGATAGATAGATAGATAGATAGATATTCTTCAGAATCCCAGGCTCATGAGCAAGCATGAAGACCTTCAACCAGCCATTGCCTCTCCACCAAATCTCTCACATAGGCAGGGTAGCTTTGAACATCACCATGATATTCAAATATCTCTGCAGTGGCATAGAAGCCAAGTGCTTCAGAACTAGCAAATGATCTAAACTGTTCTTTGCTAAGCAATATCCCTGACGAAAATGAAAAGTAAGCTTTTCCTACTCTTGTTTTGTTTGGGGAAAGAGAAAAGGAGATTGGGTATATTGAGGGTGAGCTGCTTACAGCCAAGTATCATGTTCAAATAAATTCATTCCGGGGGATTTTTGAAAACAAGTCAAGTCAGCTCCCTTACTAATCATATGTTGCAAAGAAAAGGGAGGGGAAAAGCGGTGCGGGGACCAGGACCCCATGGGCACCACCTGCCTCTGTGACATACCGTATTACATGCTGTTGGCTGCCAGGCTGGTAATTCAGTATCACAACACATAGCGATGCCAGCTCATGTCATCGTGCACCTGCATAATTTTCCACCAACTCCTTTTCCAAAGGTACAACCAGCAGCCGCCCTTCCTACCATATCGGAAACAGAAAAAGCTAAGATCGACTTGTTTCAGATTCTCCCAGAAAACAACTACATGCCGTATCCAACGTTCACATTAAACAGAGATGGCGTGATTTCCAAAGAAAAAGGCGTTTCAGGAATTATATAATCCTCCTCATTATCCAATCCCTGCAAAAGGGAATTACTGGACAGACCAATGCCAAAACCATTTCAATTCAATAATTCCAGACTTATCCACATGTAACATATTAATTTACAAGAAGAAAATGGGCTGAAACTATTTTCCAAGGTGATAGCATAGCATATACATTGGGCATAAGCCTGCAGAATGATTAGGATCAGCTTATAAAAACAGATGCACTCTGACCCGCTGAGACT
The DNA here is from genome assembly GCA_004027025.1 of Myocastor coypus. Classification (NCBI taxonomy): domain Eukaryota; kingdom Metazoa; phylum Chordata; class Mammalia; order Rodentia; family Myocastoridae; genus Myocastor; species Myocastor coypus. The sequence continues at coordinate 81,530 of PVJA010004683.1, read as the reverse complement.
TATGGGAAATCACATGATCAGAGAGGATGGCTGTCTCTGAACAGAGAACAATCTAAGACACACTCATATGCACCCAGTGAAAGTATTAGCTTTACTTCTGGCCTTGTGAATGAATTCAGGCTTAAAGAAAGAAAAAGGTTGAGATTCACAAAGAAGATTGAGCATAATTACCACTTACTCATAGGAAATGCAAGCGGTGCTTATAATTTATGGTTCCTGTTTCACCAACCAGAAGAACGCTTGGTCTGTACTATCACAAGTGATCCAAAGCGTTTGATGAGAAAGTAAGAGTCAGATCCCAAAGCTATCACAGTTGCAGGAATCCCAGTTGAGCCAATAGCAAGCACAAAGTGTGTTTAGCTTTAGCACTACTCTGCAACATCCAGTCCTTTAATTTCCTTCCTGTTTTCTAAGCTCTTGTCCTTAGAATCACATATTCAAATATTCCTTCAGTAAGAGGGGAAAGGTGATGTCGTCAGTAACTGGAATGGGAGAAATGAAAAATCGCAGCACAGGGCATGTCTGAGAGGACAACCGAAGTTGTCTGACTTGGTGGAAAGAAGGGTACTGTGGAAGAAAAATGAGGCATGTGAAAATCACGTATGAATGTTAGACCCTACTTTTGATCAAGGGTGAATTGTGGGAAATTAAATCCAACCATGTCATTGACTAAACTGCAAAATAATTGTGGTCAGAAAGCACTGGATGCATGTTCAGCGTGGCTTGTCTCAAATACACTGAATAGTCCCACCCTGAACTGGACGGGCTGAGGATGTACCAGACTCTGGTTTTGTTCTCTGCCAATAAACTCATTTGGGAAATCCTAGAAATCTCACACCTAGGAAAGTTTTAATTTTTTTTTTTTTTTTTTTTTTTTTTTTTTTTTTTTTTTTTTTTTTTGTCTTTTTGAGACAAGGTCTCATTATGCAGTCCAGGCTGGCCTTGAGCTCACTTTTGTAGCCCAGGCTGGTCTTGAACTCACACGGATCCTCCTGCCTCAGCCTCCCAAATGCTGGAATTACAGGTGTGGGCCACCACACCCAGCTTAATTTCTTTTTTTAGATGAATGAAATGTTTGTCTACTGTGAAGAGACTTCAAGCTCATGCTCAGTGACAGACAGTGTACCAAAGTGCCCACAGCAGAACAGGAGCCCTGACCAGGCTTGTGTGGTCTGAGCGGGCTGAGTGGACAGTCTTGAGAAGCCTTTGAAAAAGTTGGGTTGCAAATAGAAGTGTCCTGGGGAGCCCAGGAGTGTTGCTTCCTACAGAAGTATGGCTGTACCACCTTCCTTCTCTTGTGTGTCTGTCTGTTGGGCAGTCCCTGTTGCCTGAGAGATGAAGAGAGGAAGAAGACCAGGCTCTGGGCTCTTCCTGCCACTGATTTAGGGCAGCATAATGGGCAAACCATTTGCCCTCGTGGGACCCAGCTTCTGGATTCTTACTGAAGTCATTCCACCTTCAAGATGCATCTACATCAAAGGAAGGAAATTCCAAGTGTCCTTGGGACAGGTCGCAGGCCGAGGTACCCTACTGGTCTACAGTTAAAATTCAGGCAGGGGAAGATCTCAGTTTGGCCTCAGAATCCTCTGGCAAGATGTTCACACCTCCCCCCTCCCTGCCTTACACCACACACACTTTGTTTCCTGCCACAGCCGTCTAGCTGCCAGACATGTACGAATTGTGCTCTTGATAGTTTAAAAAAAGAAAAAAAAAAAAAAAAAAAAAAGAAAAATCCTTCCTCCAAGCACTTTACCTGGCGGCCCCAGCCAAAGGGCCGCCTGTTGCCACCTGTCAGTTGTGGGGATTAATTACCTGAGCTGAGGCTGGGAGCGGCGCATTCTTCCTGGGGCCTCACCCACAGATGTTGACAGCGAGCAGGTGGGCTGTCTACTACCTGCTCACTGTGAAGAGCCATCGGTCGGGAGGGAGGGAGGGAGCCCACGGGCGCTGGCAGGTGAGGGGCTGCGGGGGAATTGCACTGCACCAGAAAGCCGCAAAACCTCTGTGTGCAGCCAGGAATGTGCCGTGGGACCTCTGCAGGGGGGCACAGCCAGCTCCGGGGGCCCGTCCTGGGCACCAGCCCTAGGGAAACAGCTATGGTCTCTCTGCTAGAGTGCAACATGCTGGCACCAGCCCTAAGAAGGGGTGGGAGTGGAGCCTGCCAGCCTACTTATAGTTGCCAGTGGGTATGAATTTAGAAAGCCCATTTAGGAAAAAAGATTTGACAGGCCCTGATTAGTAATTTTGCAACTTTATCTCCCCAGGAGGGTAAAGTGACCTTTCCTATAGCAGCTCCTGCCAGGGGCATGCCTGACGAGCGACACCGTTCAGGGTTAACTCCATCGGTCTCAGAGGTATTTGGCAGAGGGACCTGTATATAGCAGGAGCTCAGTAAATGGGGTTTACCCTCACACCTTTCCCTGAGTCACAGGGCAGTGAGAACCCGATCAGAGTGCGAGATGACTGGTGCTTCACAGTTGCGAATTGAAAGCTACACTCTGCTACCTGGAAAAGCTGCGAGCAACAGCAGATGGTCTACCTTCTTCATCCCAGGAACATCCCTGGGCACCAGGTCCCCCCGCCCCCACTACCTGACCCTCCATAGACTCAGCCTGGATATTTATTTCCCAGGAAAAGTGGTGTCCACAAGTACCCCTGGAGTAAACGTTTTGCTACCAGGAGCCCTGGTGAACAAGGAATTTTAACCCCTCACCTGCACTCGTCAAAGTTTAATTCTCAGAGAAGATCCAGAGAGACAATCATACCAGAAGTCAGCGGGAAGACTGAAGTGGAAACCATGTCTTTCACTTCCAAACCTGAAACCATTGTAATCTAAGAGGCACCCAGGTCTCTTGTCTCCAAGCAAGTGTGACTGGGGCTCTTGGTTGCAGGGCATATGAGAAAGCTTTACAGTGTCTGTAGGCCTTCTCTCCCTCTCTCTCTAGTTCTTTTCTTCCTTAAGAAAATCCACGCCAGCCATCCAGCCTCCCACCCATTGCACAAGCGATTCTAGCTCGGGGTGATCCTTTGACTTTTAATCCCATTTGCCCTTCAGGTAGACAAAATCTCATTCTTCTCTTTCAGGGTAGCTCGCTGTTCCTGGTGGCCAGCAAAACCCACGCTTGTGCAATGGCTTTTCTCTCCCTTTGGGGCCAACCTGCTCCACTGATCCTTCCTCAGCTCTGCTTTGACATAGCAAGCAGCGAACCTCTAGTTTTGGAAGGTGAGCACTCTGCACTGAGCTCTGGCTCCCAGGAGCAGCAAGACAAGTCTCACAGAGTGGTAGCCACCCTTGGTTGGTTGCTAAATTTGAAGTCTACCATCTGTACTCTGCTTCCATGGGAGCACTTTCCTTCTCTTTTGGAAGAACTCCTGGGAAACAAACCTTCAATCTCCTAATGAGGGTCTAGACCATCCCTAATAGAAGCATTTCAAAACCATTCGATGTTACAGGCCCTGTGTGCGTGCATAATGACCCAGTCTTTTCTGGCAAGGTGAGACCAAACAAGTTAGTGCTCTTTCCTTGTAGAATCAGTGTTTGTTTTGGAGCTTCCATTCGAATGCTTACTCTGAAAGTGAGGCCAATGCTTCAGTAATGGGAGTTTTTCTGGATGTGGTGGGTATGCTTTTTACAAGAAGGCCAGGTAGATTAGTCCGAGCAGGAGGTTTAGAATAGTATTATCAGTAGCATGAGGTGACAACAATTATCAGTCTCTATAAATGACACCTCCTCTCTTCCAGTCTGTGTTGCCCTTAATAGTTCTTAAGAGTTGAGAAAGCACGTGGAAATGTTCCATTCAGTCCAGTCTCAGTTAATGCTATATGAAAATCATCTTTGTTTTCTGGCAAGGAAAGGTCAGAGTCAAAGCTTGAAGTAACCAAACCGACTTATTTACAAGAGCACAAAGGTGGAAGACCAGGAAAAATTGCTCATCTACACTTTAAATTAAATCAAGGGCTCTCACCCTACCGTACATATAGGTACAACTAGGTGTATGTTATATGACATTTCCCCAGGCTCTGTTGTATTTAAGTTCTGGTATCATTGCTAAAATGTGGTGACCAAGAAGAGGTGGTGACCATGTCTCCAGCCACCTTTGAGGGGAGAGTGCTATGTTTGAATATTTCTTTTTTAAAAACTTTATCATCTATCTATCTATCTATCTATCTATCTATCTATCTATCTATCTATTTGGTACAGGGTCTCACTATGCAGCTCAGCTTCCTAGTGATCCTCCTGTTTCAGCCTCTCCAGCACTGGAATTACAAGCATGCACCACCCAGTTTCAGTGGTCACCAGAGTGCAAGCTGGCACAGTAGGTGGTACTAGGGACTGAATCCCAGATCTTGTGCTTGCTAAGTAGTCGCGCACACTCCCGAGCTATCTCTCCAGATCTGTTTGAGTACTGCCAACATACAGCAAAATGTAAAGTACAAATATAAAGTTAAGGTAGTGATCTCGCAGATTTTTAAATGCCAAGTGTTTTCCAGGTTCACGGTCCATGGAGGTTGTAGTGAAGACGTGAAAACCACGCCTGCTCCTCACAGAGGAGGGAGGGTTGCCCTACTCCTTGAGTTCCATTTCTCCCCATCTGTCTTCTCTCCTCTCCCTCAACCCACACATGCACAGTGAAGCTTGCTGTAGAACATTAATTAGTTAATTCTCTTGACTTGAATTTAGATTAAAATTTAAATAATTGAATGGATTCCTAGCATAACTGTTTAGCTTTCAATTTCAGGTTTTAAGTCATAAACTGAATGATGGATAACCACCTTCGAAGGGTGATAGAATGTCAGGGCCTGCACCCTCCAGTGGACCCTTTAGTAGACCTTTGCGTTCACCACCCTGAAGAGCTGCCTACTCAAGGACTCCAGGCTGGGGGCAGAGCGTTGAGGTGGGTATAGAAAATAGGGTCCATGGTTGATATAAGGAAAAAAAACAAAGCCAAATTTTACCAAGTGTAACTTACATCCAGGTGCTCTGACAAGGTCTTCATGTCTTATAACCATCTCTTCATTCAGCAGCTCTCATTTTACAGTTAAGAACTGAGGCTCCAAAATATTAAAGAAGCTGCCCAATTCTGACAGCTATAGTCTAGATTCAGCTAAGGTTTCCCTGGTTGTAACGTCCTTGACCCTCACCTGTTTAGCTAGAGCACAAGAGACTAGGTAACCCTGTGAGATTTTTGCCAAAGGAACTAACAGCTTGAGCCTGACGTCGATTTCTCTGATGTAGCAGTGATACAACTGTTTGCAACAAACTTGCTGGGAATATTAAATAAAAATTCATTCCCATATCGACCTTACAGTGCTAAGTCTAGAGTAAATGGCTGATGGGTAGCAGCTCTCATTATTATATCCCATTGGTTAGTCTCAGAAGTTATTTCCACCACCCAATTTATTCTAAGATCAATAGCCAGGGAAATTATTTTTGCAGCACCAAGTATTTTTTGAGACAAATTGGCAGAAATCCATCTTTGACTTAGGTACTAACTCATCAATCATAGAAGGAGATATTTTGTGGGCAAATCAGAGAACTCGAGTTGGGAAAGAAAGAGGAAGAATCAAAAGGTTGGTCTGAGCATCCAGTTGAAACAATGTAGCTGAATTCTCCACTCTAATATTTCAGGTTTTGTTGTTCTTTTCCTACCATGGAAGGACGTGCAGGTTTCTCTGTGGCCTTCCACTAACATTATAAAAACACTAATCCTACTGCACAGTGCTGACTAGAATCAAATCAGATTATCAAAGAGCTTTAAAACTCTCCATGAAAGAGGACCAACAATGATTGCTGAGAATCATTATTCCTCTGATATTTTATAGCCTTCCTTCTTTTTCCTCCCACAGAAGTAGATGCCCAGGTGTAAATATAATAGGATTTTAGGACGAGGGAAATGACCAGTACATGGATTTCAAAGCACAAACAGAAACTACACCTTTCAACCTCTTTCATATATCTATACAAATACAAATTTAATGATATTGGGTGCTTTTGAGTGAATTATGAATGTGAACTTTTAAATGGTAAGAAAAGTCTAAACGACTTTAAGGTTTCTTCAGCTACAACTGTTCCCAAGTTCCCAAATGAACAAAAGCAAGGGAGATTTCTTTTAAGTCTGCACCCACTTAGAACATGAATTGTTGAGTTTCTTTATTTCAGATACGTACAGGAAGCCACCATGCTGAAACCTTGAGATCTGAGCGTTATTGTTACGACAGTGTTAAAAAGAGGTGTAACTCAATAAATTAGATCAGATTTATTCTATGAAACCATTAAGCCATTTCTTGAAACTTTCATTCTCCCCTTTTTAAAGTAAATCCTTAAGAACGGAAATGATTTTGAGATGTCTATTTCGTTGGTGGTGATTGGCAGCTCCATGGGCCACCATGATGGAAAGGTCTATGACGTAAAGGTAAGGACTGGGAAAGACTTAAATAAAGCCTTTGCTCTCCTTTGTAACACCTCCCCAAAAGTTAGTCTACTCTTCCCTGGCAGTTCATTTAGAATGGAAACATGCTTCATCTTATTCAATTTTTGTTGTTGTTGTCTTTATAAACTTGCTGTTGTAATTACCACCAACATACCTGTGCTGGGCATGCTATAGAGTTAAGAGTACAGTACACATCACAAAATACAGTAGTAATCACCAGAAAAATAATAAAGCAAGCCTGTTAAGAGCAGCTATAAGCTGGGCATGGCAGCACACACCTGTAACCCCAGCACTTGGGAGGATGAGGCAGGAGGATCAGTGTGAGTTGGAGACCAGCCTGGGCTACAGAAGTGAACTCAAGGCCAGCCTGAATTGCATAGCCTGTCTCAAAGAAGACAAAAAAAAAAAAAAAAAAGTTGAGCTGCATATGCCCACATGTATGCCTTCAACTGAGTGCAGTGGGGCATTCTGACAGTGCCCACTGCTAGGAAAATAGCCTGAGCCCAGCAGTGTGGCTCCTGCCTGGACAGTAGAATGACATTGCTCTGCAAAGAGAAAAAGAAGAAGAAATCTTATAAAGAAGGATTAGAGAGAAAAGAAACAAGATAAGAAATTCACAATGAAAACAGCAGGGAGGAAGGGACAGGCGTAAGGACGGCTCGCTGGCTGGAGGCCCGGAAGCTGTGGACCTGCCCAGGGTGACTCAGCATCTGTCCGCCTCCTGCGCTGACCTTTTTGTGTCCACTCATGAATGATGAACCCAAGTTGGTGGTCAGGGTAAGAATTTCTTTCTGCTTTAAGAGTTAGTTGTTACTCTAGTTGGGAATGGAACTGCCAAATAAAAGCCAGCACACCTAGTTGAGTTTTAATTTCAAAAATAATATATTTTTTAGTATAATTGAAAATACTGCACGGAATGTGTTTGTGGAAAGCTTTTTTTTTTTCATTATCTGATATTTTATTTAACTGAACAGCCTGAGTTTTTAAAATTATATTTAGTGACATTCCTTCATAAATTTTTATTACGTGTATGGAAAGTATCACGTTTAATGAATCTCACAATCTATTACTTACATTTAATAGTTATAGTAATTTGCCACTCTTATTTCAGGACAGAGAGAGTTTTTAAGGTAATAATGGACCAATGAACAAAAATGTAGAGTAGAAGAAATATCAGGGACTCTAGCATGAGGTGGAAAATAAAACCTCATCTTATGGTGACCGACAAGCACTTCCTGTGGTTGCAAGGCAGAGTCTTTATCTGGAAGTCAGGGACATTGTGAAGGACATTGTGAAGGACACTGTTCATACAGGCCAAAGCTCATGTCCTTACTCTGCAAACTGGTGCACAACCTCAGGAAAAGTTACATAACTCTGCCTTTCAGAGGCGAGGATAATACCTGCCCATGAGACAAGTTTGTTGGATGGATTAAAACTAATAATGTATCATGTGTGTTTTGAAAACTATAAGGCATTTTACAAACAGAAAGGGATTATCATACATAGTGTGAGACTGGGTTAAAAAGGAAGACTCCAACCAGAGTGTGACATACTTAGAGGTCAGTGTGCAGTCAGTCCCAAGCCATGGACCACGGGGGACCTTTGATCTGAATTGTGTACTGGAAATAGGCAACACAAAAGACAAAGAGTTTGGAGCAATGATAGGGCTAAAGGCATGAGTTGAACAGGAAGTAGATATATGGAAAAGCTTGCTGCAAAACACGGATGATGAGAATAGATAAAAGTTACCAACACCAAATCACAAATTCATAGGATGCTACTGAGATGAGAAACTGGGTCCTGATTTGTCCAATCACTGCCATTATTATTATTATTATTATTATTATTGTATTGATGCAGGGGAAAACGATCCCCAACCTGAAGAGTTCGTGTTCTCTAAAACCGACGAATGAATTTTAGGAACAAATGGAGGTTATGAGCAGAATGGATTTATTAAGAGAAAGAAAGCTTCTGTCTGGGAAGAGGGACAGAAGGGGACCCGAGCAGGTTGGCCCCACTGCCATTATTTCTAAAAGTCACCAGGAATTATTGTTTTACCTTTGTCTTGTTCATCTCTAGAGCTAATACATATTGCAATGCTAGCAAAAACAGAAATATGGCCTGGCAGTTGTGGCTCTAGAAGATAGCTGCTGAGAATCATTGGTACTGATTCTTAAGAACACTCAGCACTATATATATATATATATATATATATATATATATATATATATATTTCTGTCTTCTGTTTTATGTCAACTGATGTAAGCAACATCTAGTCTCAACACAGGTGTCCTCTGACATCCTACGTTATGCACATGTGTGTATGTGAGTGGCCTTAGGATAATCCATTAAATTGGAACTCTTATTCAAAAATTTTCATGGGCAGGGGTAACACCAAGAGTGAAGTGTGTGGAATAGAGCAAATTCCTTCCAAATAGCATTATCCAATCCATCAAAGGGTAGTCATGATGAGCACTTGCTCTGAAGATAGTCTCGGGAATGGTAGAGCAGGGCAGGTGAGGCACAGACCTCTGGGTCCTCTTCTGCAGAAGATCTCCTAGTTTTGGGAACTCAGACTCCCTCTAGTTGTGAGCACGCAGCCGCTGAGCAGACAGCCCAGGAATGCTCCACAAAGCTGTCATTATGCTAATTACTCCCAAGACACCAGAGGGCTGGAACACGGACTGTACAGCCACGTTTTCACCTCATTTTATTGTACCCACCACTAGACTCCTTTCCAGCAAGGATCCAGACCCCCCACAAGTGTGCTTAAGGTCTTTCCACTAAGAGGGGCAGAAGGGTGTGGGCAGAGATTACTACTTCAAATGACTTTGTAACCTATAATTTATTTTCCCTTGATTAATGTTTTTTTTTTTTTTTTTTTTTTTGCTTTTGGGGTTTAATTTTCCTCAAGCATAATGAGCCATTTCTGCCCATTCACAATGCACAATCAACTTCTATCTAGGCTAAAAAACTACACATAGAATCTGAAAATATCAAATTTCTCCAAATAAACCCCATCATCACGTAACATTAACACAGCCTGATGATTTTTTTAGAAAGTGTAAGAAACTTAATACTAAGACCTTATAGCTTTAAACATGAAGGATGCCAGTCTGAGTGCAAGCTTAGACTCCGCCATGGTCATGGTGAATTAGGGACAATTTGGTACGTGGATTTCTGTCTCACAGGACTCTGTTCCTGGAACCACATCATCTATCTCTATCCCAATAATGATTAAAACATTTAGAAATGTCCCAGCCAGTCTCAGAGATGAAAACTAGGTATCTTATAAGAAAGTTTTGAGAAAGAGTGAAATAATTGTAAAATCAACATTAATTGTTTTAACATTGTCAAAATGCGTGTGATTCTGGTTGAGTACAATCATTAGTAAATATTTAGGTGTAGCAATTTAAAAGTTGTACTTCCTATGGGAAGAAAACGTTGTGCTTGCCCTGTTTGGGGCCCTAAGTACATCCATTAAGCAGGGCCCCCATGGTCTGCATCATTCTGCGCAGATGAAAGCGTCCTATGAGTTCAGATCCTGCAATCCCAGCCTAAGGAACAATCTGTTCTGTAGAAAGAGCTGCATGGAGATTGTTGCAAGAAGCAGCACAAAGGAAAACGCGAACTTGGGTTTTTGCCGATTCAGAGTCGAAAGTCCTAAGGGAAAATTCCTGATGTCGACTTGGAGGTACGAGCCCATGAGCTCAAATGGTGCAAGGGTTATTAGCAGTCCTATTAGTAGGAAGGGAAGCATAAAAATCCGTGTTTTCCAAACAGTAAACTAATAATTTCCCCCCAACTCTCTCTTCCCAAACCTAAAAAAAAAAAAAAAAAAAAAAAAAAAAAAATCTGTCAGACTATCAAAGCACCGTCAGTGCCAGTAAAATACATCATTAAGGTGAGTAATTTTCCTGTTTACTTCAAACACTTTTTTTCCCCAACTCCAAGCTGGGCAGGTCTGATCAGGTAAGGCTTTGGAGCGAGTAAAAGCGTCCCCAATTTCTACATAAACGCTGCAGGCCATGGGGCAAAGACAAGTCTCAACTGAGCTCTCCACAGTAGTCAAGCTTGCCGGCGCCTCTGGTCTTGTCTCCTTCATACCTTACAAGTAGCGTCATGTCTCCCAACCTTCAAGCAGGGCTTTATCCGTAGTGCGCGCAGGCGCATGCGCACACACACTCCCCCCCACTCTTGTTTTCTTATTTTTGCTTATAATTGAGATCTGTGTACATTTTGGCCACAACTGCTTGATGACAACTTTTTCTTTCTTCTCTCCCTTTCGAATGAACATATTTTGCATCCCGAATTCATGCTTTTGTCATGGGAAGATGGACGGCAGAGTGCAAAAAGAAAGATCTTTAATCACTGTTCAACTGTCCTACTCTGAAATCTAGTGGAGGCACCTGACTTTTCTATTTTCTTATGGAAATAATTATTATTGTCAATAAAACAAATGTTTTAAAAGCCACCTTTACGCAAATATATCTCCTGTGTGGTTTTTTCCCCTCCTTCTTAAAAAAAAAAGAAAATTGCTACCCTTGACATACTTGTAAGATTAGTGTTTCAGTGTGGTCTACCTCTAAAGAGACAGGAAGCTGGAGTTAGAGTTGAGTCTTAGATACATTTTTCTTGGCCTAGGCAGCTCTGTGAGTCTCCTGTAGCTTATTTCTCTCTCTCTCTCTCTCTCTCTCTCTCTCTCTCTCTCTCTCTCTCTCTCTCTCTCTCTCTCTCTCTCTCTCTCTCTCTCTCTCTCTCTCTCTCTCTCTCTCTCTCTGAACAAGGAAACCAACACTAGTCCCTTCTATGAGAGAGAAATTCTGAGTTTTACTGTTTGCGAAGTGTTTGGGATTCTTTGGGTGAGAGGAGTCGGAGTGGAGTTGTTGAGATGCTGCACTTATGTAATCCTAAACATGCTCATAAATTGGAAAGGCAGTTCTAGGCCAAAGGCACACTCTTGCCTTCTAGCGGATATGAATTTACCCATGATCGGGAATATGCGTTCATCCTTGCTTTTCTGCCCTATTTTCTCCATGACGTCACCACTATCGTCACTACTCCCACCCACCATGTATAATTTGTCTTACCTAGAGGCCTCACACAGAAAAGGAATTAAATAATGAGCAACACAGGCTTATACTTAAGAGAAGCATATATGGCTTCTCAAAACCAGGACTTCAAAGCAAAGCAAAAGAACAGAAGAGAGACGCTCCCTAGCAAATCTGCCCCTACTCACTGCTTATCAGGAAGGGTGGAGGGAAAATCCAGACCCAACTGTGCCCTTCATGCGTTTGTCTAATTATAACTCCTTAAATTTCATCAGGAAAACAATAAAAGCTATAAAATGGCAATAGGCTCAAAATAGCGGCAGCCAGGATTGCTAGAAAAATGCTTCATTACAGGTCCATTCATTCCTAAACTTAAACAGAGCTCTGGATTTATTTAGTAGGTGACTTTAAGCCTGGAAAGGTAACTTTGTATACGTAAAATGCAACTTTTAATTACCTACATTGGAGAATTATTTTGTAAACTAGTTGCCACTAAGTACTGCCTGATGCAGTTCTTAGCTTGATACTCAATAAAGGATAATTATCATTTTGTCTCCAGCATCTTAATTTCAGAGTTGGTCAGCAGTTGCCTACTCCCGATACTGTAATAACAGCTCTAACTCACTGTATGGCTTAAGGTCAAAATTTAAGCGAAGTATTATATTTTATTAGCAACTGAAGGAAGGAGCAAAGAGCACTTATTCTGTGCCTTCCTGTTATGTCATTCTTGCAATTTCTGGTTTGAGCTGATGAGTTATTGCCACCAGACCCTTTATGGCTGAGATACAGTGAAGAAGCCATTTTATTTGAGAACTATATGCAGAAGAAAGCTTCCTCTGGGCTATCTCCTTGCACTTAGGACATTGTCTATAAAAGCTTGTTTCTCTGTCACTGCCTGATGTTAGCTATGCAGAGTACTGTAGCTCATCAAGCTCTCTGCAGAGGAAACTCAGATAAATTTCATGTTTTTCATTAGCCAGTCCTTGAGTAAAACCGAATGGGGGAAAAGAAATTAGAATGCTCACATCATCTGAAGATTTATTTTCCTATAATGAGAGCATGATACCTTTCATAGCACACCCAGTTCTAGGCCAAAAATTATAATGCCAGCCCTGTGTGTTGTAAATCAAAACCTACTACTTATCAGCCAAGGGCCGCTTCTTTAATTATAGTGTTCCTGCCCTAGAGAAATGAGATTAGGAGGTGACGGGCTCAGACAGTTGAGACTGGAAAGAGGTTCAAGCAGCCATTGTAAAAAGTGTGCATCAGGAAAGCGGGATAAGAACCCTAACGCAGAGCAGCTTAGAGACCCAGACTGACACTCCCTCCATGCACTTCGATCTTCAACAAGAAAACTATGGCAGCAATGCTGAGCTGAGACTAGATGAGGCTCAAGCTATACCGTGGAAGGAGCAACAGCCTACACCTTTGCTACGCATAAGTAAAACCATAATTTAAAGAAAAAAATTTTTAAAAAATACTCCAAGAAAATAAAGGAGCATTCTACCTATTTCATCTTTGCTATACAGATATAAGTTGATACTGAAATCAGTCACTCAGATGGAAAACAAACGTAAATAATCAGCTAAAGTGGAGATATTTTATAAGCACAGAAAGAGCTCTCGGATCACAAGGAATTTCAAGCAACAGACAGAAGCCATTTGATCCTCTGCATCAGTATTAGGAGGAGGAGTAATTTTGTCAGAGGTACCTAGGGCCTGTCCTCATCTGACTCAACTCTGAGCCCCACGGGTCTTCATTTGTTTGGAAGTTGGCAGCTGGTGTTGGAAGTTGCCCTTCTAGACAGACAACAGAAACACACTGTCAACTTGATTCTGCCAGACATAATAGAAGGACTGCAACAAAAACAAAATTGTATATGCACGATGTAAAGAGAAGTAACACTTGTTAAAACAAGTGAAAAAAATACTTTTAAGATTAGTTATATTCATCATGAAGGTCTCTGATTCAAGCCATTATAACATGAGAAACGAGGAAGATTTTTACTCCTAAACTCTTGAAGGATTTCACTCCAATAAAATGAATGTTGATATTTGCTTTTCACTGTTTAATTTTATAAAAGCAACTCTCTCCCTGACCTTTGATATGAAACTCACATGAAAATGTGCACCATAGTAAATCAAATGGAAGGGTGGGTACATTTTTGCTATTCGGCTTTTTAAGCTCACAAGTTATCAATGCTTTGAATCAGGAACTGTAGCAGACTATTACAAGAGCAGTCCTTGGCTACAATTTGCAAAGATCTAGTGTCAGTCCTGGTGAAATTCTGCTAGTCAGTTCTCAAATCTAAGCTGCACATATACCTCAATTACTTTCCTGTAAACAAGAGTGTAAGCATCTCCCACCCAAACCTCTTTCTCCTATCGAATTGTTATCTTAGTGAATGCCCTGCATCCGCTTCCCAGTATTTGAAAAAGCTGATGGCTGACAATGTAGCTCGTGTTTAATCAATATTGACAACTCTGAAATCACAAAACAGAGATCATTATATATCCTATGAGGTATGTCTATAAGATTAACACAAACGCACTTTTGTGAAAAAAAAAATTCACTGTGGTTCAAAGAAACTACATTTATATTTTGGTCTGGCAATTCAAAGGGCAAACATTTGAAGAAGCCAGAGTAGCATAGATCTCTTCAGAATCTAGAAGTGAAGTGAACTAATTTTCACAGAAGCATTCCTAGACACTGTCTAGCAATAACTGTGTGTGAATTCCTCTCTGACTCTCTCAGTCCTTCTGCTAATTTCAGGGTCAAGTAATTAGAGTAAAAGAAGCCAAGCAAGAATCACTATGGGAATTTAACTCGTTGACATGGGTCTAGGTTTCAGACTTCACGCTACAGTTCTTGATCATATTTAATGTTCATTAGGGAAATCCCTTTGGTATATTTCTGAAAAACAACATGTTCTAGGCACAAAAGTTGGAAGAAATAGTCAACTGAATCTTCTTTTCAGACCCGCATTCCTAAGTGAATGATTTGGGGCTGGGGAGAGAGAGAGCTCTGCAGTCTAAGCACCTGCCTGGCAAACAGAAGGACCTGGGTTTGATCCCTGGTACCACAGGCCATGTCAACTGTGTCAGCTTCTGAAGCTGGGTTTCTGTGTTGGCCTGTAGTCCCAGAGCTGGGGAGGTTGAGACAGGAGGATCACTATGAGTCTGTCTGTGTAGAGAGGCCCTGTACTAAACAAGTAAATAAAAGGCACAGTGAATGATTTGCAAATTGTTGTCCTTTGGTCCCGCTTCTATACCTAGAATCAGCAATGGAGTATCTGACAAGAATTTGATCCCTTTTTCTGTGGACCACTAAAAACAAAAGTAGCTTATTAGTAGCATAGTAAATTCATAATCTATATTATTTAGCAAAAGGGAAAGAATAAGTCTTATAATTCTATTTTCTGAAATCCATTGAAGTCAAACCTTGAGTCAAAGGGCAAGTATAATTTTAAAACTACTGTAAAATGGCATCGCTACTTACTAATGGGCTACAATTTGCAGTTTCCGTTTGCCCAAAATTGAAGTAGAAGATACTTTCATTTCTTTTGAACTACTGCTAGAGACACTGTTTCCCCCAAACATTCATTTCTATTAGGGTAGGATTTAAAAAGAAGCCATAAAGAATTAGACCAATTAAGAAAAGGATACCTTAGTCTCACAGACTTGTTTGGCCAAAACCATCACCCAATCATTGCTTCCCTGGGCAAGATCTCTTCTTGGTTCAACCAATGAAACTCCCTGCCAAAGCTTTTCTATGTTAGAGCCATAGATATCATGAAGCATTCTCTTATTTGGCCAACTATTCACAAGTCAGTTCTGTGGTACACAGAACAGGAGGATCACTAGCCAGGAGTAATCCTAAACAAAGAAAAGGAAACACGCCACCAACAACAAGGAAATCTCAAAACACTTGAATAGATCATTTGACCTGTTGGTGCAGTCCAAGTGCATTATACCATAAACACATAGGAAACACAAAGTTGTAGAGGTCAAAGAAATCTCATGTAAGGGAACAGATCCAACCAGGGATCTCCAGTCTGCCTCTCAGTTTCTGCCTGTCTGTCTCTTCCATCTCTGTCTCTCTCTGCTTCTCTCTCTCATTGTTTCTCTCCTTGTTTCACTCGTGGTGTCTCTGCCTGTCTTTTTCTGTCTCTTTCTCTCTGTCTCTTGTCTCTGTCTCTGTATCTAACTCTCTCTGCTTCTGTTTCTCTCTCTGTGTCTCCCTCTGCCTCTGCCTCTCTCTCTTTCTGTCTCTGCCTTTGCTTCTGTCTCTCTCTGTCTATATCTCTCAGTCTCTCTCTCTGTTTCTCTTTCTCTTGCTGTCTTTGTCTCTTTCTATCTCTCTGCCTCTCTCTCTCTCTCTCTCTCTCTCGGTCTTTCTGTCTCTCTCTCTCTATCTCTCTGTCTCTTTCTGTGTCCCTCTATCTCTGGCTCTCTCTCTGTCTTTCTGTCTCTGTCTCTCTATCTCCCTCTGCTTCTGTCTCTCTCTGTCTCTCTCTCTCTCTGCTTCCATCTTTCTGCCTCTCCCTCTGCAATAAATAATGCAGACCTACACGGGAGCCTCCTTTTCCTCCTCCCCTTTACCTTTATCTTTTAGTTGACTTATAGCCCCCTCCCCGCCCACCTCCCTGCCCTCCGCCTTCCACCCTCTGAGCTGCTGCCAGTTATCTGTTTCCCAGCGAACATGACATCACCCTTCGCGGCTGTTTTCCCCATGCTCAGAAGACGAATGCCAAACTCCTCTCCAAAGGGTTCCAAGCCCTTTGCAGTACGTGACTATCCCCCAGCGTTATCTCGTCCCTCTGCATACTCTGTGCTCTGGGTTTATAAGCCTGTTTCTTATTCCCAGATTCACACAGTGCATGCGTGTCCCCTGGAAGTCCTCTCCTTTCCCCACTGCAAGATCGTAACGATCCCGCACGACACGGCGTGGCACGAAGTGGTAAATCCACAGTGAGGCTGGTCACATCAGCCTGCTTTCACCCTGCCATCTCACCATACTTTGTTCAGACAAGAAACGCAATCTGATAAACACCTGTTGATGTGGCTATGTGTGTGGACAGGAAGGAGGAGATGAAAAGACACAGCCTCTGCCCCTGAAGTGGTGGTGATGGAGGGGCCAGAGCAAAGAACAGCCATCGCTACCACCAATGCTTGCAGTGGGTTTCGATAGATGAGAGGAGTCGCTCCCCAAAGCAAAAGTAGGAGAGAGTAGAGGGACATTTCAGCAGATTATAGCTCCTGTCACACTAAATTACAGCTAGGTTTATCAGCATGCCCTGATTTACTAAGCTCTTTAAAGGCAGGCTATCTTACCTATCAATAGGATTACCCTACGGTGTTCATCTTAAAAATAGCCAGCATGATTTATCAGGAGGCTGCTCAGTGATAGGCCCTCGACGAGGGGCACCATATACTGAACTCTCGGTAACCTTCAGAGGAGATGAGCTCCTCCTGACAGAGGAGGAAATTGAATCTTGACGGAAACCGGTCACTCCCTTATGACCCAGCTAGTAAAGGTCGGAATTATATCTGCTTTTCTTCAAAGTAAGCCTTCCACTGCTCAAGAAATATGTTTTAAAACTAACGGTGCTGTTCCACAGAGATTTAGTAATATCAAGGCCTCAGCGAGGTGTCTTGGCACGTGTGTGAACACGCTTGCTGTTCAAAACATGCGAGACACCAGCTGGGCAAATCCTATGACAGCCATTGCGGTATCTGCCTGGTCCTCCTAGTTTGCTTCATGGAAGAGGTATTTAAAATATTTCCAGCTGAAGTTTTAAGATTATGTTTCTCATGTAATTATAGAATTCTGTATATTGCTATTATTGCTTGAAGCTTACTGATAATGTCTTTTTCTCTGTATTGGGGAATTCATCTTAAACATAGATTTGAATGTATTTCTTTCAGACTGGATTTTTTTCAATTAAATGTTCCCTCCAATAAAATGAGGTCTTCTGGAATCCAGAAACAGTTAAAAATAAAATATAGAGTATGCGTAGTCTCCCTTCCTGAGACAGGCTCCTTGTGAACACTTAGGTAAGCCCAAAATCATTTTTCAATCATGCATCAACAAAAGGGCAACACAATTTCTGAATATGAACTTACATATTTTCCAAGAAACTAATCAAGTCTAATTAATTCAGGTTCATTCACGTGGCAGAAATCTTCTGAATTTTCCAAATTAAGGGTTAACATTTGTCCTCACCAGGCACCACACTTATAGTTGACTGTATGAAAACATTTGTTAAAGAAAAAGAAAACATTTCTGCTTGTGAACTAGAAAACTCTGAGTTGTCCCATGAAAGCTTAAGTGACTGTCATGCTAAAAAAAAACTACTCACATTTATTGTGACTACTTCCTGTTCTATTCTTCCTTTGCCTTTTTCATTAGGGTTACAGGAGGAAATAATATTTTTAGAAGAGTCCTCTAAAACTTATTAAATCTTTTTTTTTTTTTTTAATCAGACATGCTTGAACAGGCACTAGAGCACAAACAAGTCTTGGCCCTATCTCACGCAGAATGGGCTGGCTACAGATGTTCTTCTACAAGCTATATCTTGCCTATGACAAGAAGATTCATCTCCAAAGCACATCATTTCGCCTACTTTGCCTGCAGCAAAGCAACGCGCCTGTGCACACACACACACACACACACACACACACACACACACACACAAAAGCACACAAGTCACAGGGGTTTTATTATTTTTGTGAAGTGTTATTATTCTTAAAGGAACTTTTCTGCTTGCTCTACATCTTCATGGAAGCAAGGAGCCAAACATTAAGTGTCCCTAATGCCACTGTGTGGGACAGCCTAGTTTATCACCCCCTATCCAAGAAGATGACAATAGGGGAGTCTAATGTGGAACCTCATTTTTTTTTTTTTAACCTACAAAACTCAGGCCTGGCCCAGCACTGACTCATAAGGCTGGAGACATTAGCTCATTGAAATGATTCAGTTGTGAGAATTCTGGCAGGCCTCTCCCCTCACTGGCACTGTAAGAGGGAAGCCTGCCCCTAATAGTTATGGCTTGTCACCTGTGTGTGCTCAGAAACGTACCTTTGGTCAAGGGCCATAAAGGCAGGGGCAACGGACAACACCTACATGTCAAGGAAAGCCCATGAGGAGCTGTACCCACAGCACGCTCTGGGTAGAAACTCTTACAGAGCTCCCTCATTCCTCATAGCCTGCCAATCCATTTAGTCCCACTGACAAGCATAAATTCTGTTCTCTGGACAACTTGGGGTCCTCCTGAGGGAGAGAGAAAAGACAGAAGGGCTGGGTAAGTTGTTGGCAGCTGCTAATATGTTTGCAGCTCTTCTTATTGAATGTGGGTGTGGAGTTTGAAACACACTGAATAAGAGTCACCTCACTCAGGCACTGCCTTCAGCTTAGACCCTCAGTACTAGGCCACGGGGGTCACCCTGCAGGACCGGACGCTGGAGGCTTGTGGGAGGCTGTGGCTCTCTGCAGGTGGACAGACTTCCTAGTTCACAAACCACTTTCACCTCATTATCTCATTTGATTCTCAGAACAGGCCTGGAGGGTAGGTATCATTATCCTCATTTTCAAGGTGAGAAAACAGAGGCACTAAAGAGATACAGCAATCCACAAAGGTTGGAGCCAGGGAATGGAAGCCCGCTGATTACTAACACAGGTGTTCCAGTAGAATTGGCTTCCTTAGCTCTGTTTCTCTGCCTGCCGAGCAAGCCCTGTTTCTTCCCCATCGAACCAATCTTCTGGCACAAAACAGTTCCATTACTATTGTCTTTTTGCAGGCACAAGACTTCTCTTCCAGATGCACAGAGTTTGCATAGATATGGAACTTCAGAGCCCAATTGACTCAGCTCCTATCTGGGCCACCAGTCGCCGTCTTTGCAGCCCTGCATACCTTTAGAGCCCGTGGCCTCTGGAAGTACTTGTGTGCACCTGAGACAGCCCAGCTGATTTCTTTTTTTTAAAAGAAGATTTATTTCAGATAAGAGTTTGTAGAGGTTTCTGCCCATAGTCCATTGGCCCCAAGGTTAGATGGCATGGCAGAGGAATATACGGAGGAGAAACAGTCCATAGCAGGCAGACAGGGGACAGCAAAGCAATGATTAGCAGCTAGTAGCCAATGATTCTTCATTTTCATCGGAAATCCACCTTGCTGGGACACCTGCCTCTATGGTTCCATCTAAATAAGTCTAGGCTGTGGCTCATTTCGGGAAAGCTAACAAGAAGGAGGGAATGGTGTACAACTGATACACAGCGTCACATTGCCTTATCAGTGGTCCTAGTCCTTTTAGGGCTGAGGCTATAAGTGAACAGCCCCCCAGTGTTTTCTCCTAGGAAAGCACCACCTATCTGGAAACTGTGCTTCTTAAATAATTGTTGAAAGCGCTTGACCATCAGAAGTACATGTGGTGGTACCGTCGCATGCAAATCAAGCTATAGGATAAACACATTATTTGTCTTCTTCAAAGAATTTTGGTTTTAAAGAATTTATTTTTTCTTCAGTGAAGGTGGACTATATTTAAATATATTAATGTTTATGTGTAAAATTGAAATAACTTTTATGAAGAAGGAGTTTCCTATCTTATATGGGAGATAAAGATTACATGCTGCGGGTGAGCAGTGCAGACACTGGCTCCACAGACAACTGCTCTTAATTAGAGTGAAAATGTTCAAGTGTGACTGTATCCATTGTTGTCACCCACCTAGTGGATGACTTGCCACCAGGTGCTAACAGTATTCCACGGAGTTAATCTCTTGCTATGCTTCTCTATATGTCTGTGAGTAAGGCTGCTCTTATTTAAGTTATATTCCTGAATATATAATCCATCCTAAAATAAATCAGTCATTCATCAGACATGGCTTTGAGCACTTTACATACGTTATATAAAATGGTCCTAAGAACGTTACAGCATCTCACACGAGGTCATACGGAAGGAGCATTCAATGTCAGTCAACTTGACCACAAGGCTGAATTTTGTCTTCTGCATCACTGCCATCTTTGACACTTTTGTTCCACGCTTTCATAAAAGAGTCAAAGTCCCTGCCTTAAAAAAGAAAGAGAATGCCAGGTACAATATTATCATTACTCTTTCCTCTTCAAAGATAAACAAAGAGATGTGCTGTAAGAATCTCCTACACTGTGTTTTACTGGATGATATATGTTTCATGATAGCTCTTTATAATTTATCAGAGAACATTTTTGCTTCAAATGAGGAATTTAGTTGTAGCAAAACATTCAAAGCATTCTATTTTCTGTTTCTGAAGTATAAATTCCAATGTCAACCAAATTAAAAAAGCAATAAATTAGGAGTTACTCTATGCCCTAAAACCATATGCTCAAGTGACAACTTCAGAACAGATTTCCAAAGCGTTTAAAGAAAAAAATCTGTTAGCTTAGAAACGCCTGTAAGCAAGCCTCAGGAGGTTATGATCGCTCTTGTTAGTTGTAGGATAGTGAAAATATGTGCATTCTGATTCTCCGCTTTTCTAACTGACTCTGTCTTAAATCATCCTCCACGTGGTAGATGTAGTTGCCCCTTACAGAAGTGACCTGTGGGAGGAGAGGACAACATCTTGGTTATTTCTCTCTTACCTGGATGCCCACTGTCTCTGGGAGGTAGAGATTACTGTAGTCACAGGGCCCTCGGATAGGCAGACAGTGTGAATGCTAGGGCTCAATCTGAACTCTGTAAACTCGTCTTCTGAGTTAGTGGAAAGCAAATCCAGGTTCTAAAGTGATGCTAATGAAAGAACAACTGGGTGTTGTGGTCCTAGTACGGGGGGCAGGAAGAGCATTTCTTAAAAGCAGAAGCTAGACACAGCCTAAGAAAGAGGAGACCCTGAAAATACAGCTTCATTCCACCGTTGCTAGGGCACTATCCAGTGAAATAGAGCAGCGATGTGCTAATTCCCTGGCCTTGCACAGAAAGGTTAAAGGAGTAAGGGTAGCTGTTAAGCTTTAATAAATATGGGGCAACGGCCAGCTCTCAGATGAAGACATAAGCTGGGTCCCTGAATTTCTTTTCTGTCACCAAGGCTTAGAATTCCCCTATACCTGCTCTAAATCCTCTCTCTAGCTGCTGCCTTTGTGAACTTCCTCCCGATGTCCACTCTGGTCTGAGGAATGCACAGCTAATGAGAAGCACGAAGCTACATCTTTAAATTCTACACAGCACAACCTAGTTTTTCGTACAAGCAAACTACTTACTGACATCATCACAGAACTGACTCCTAGTTTTAGACAATGGTCCAATTTTTGAGTGTCAGTTCTTCTAGCATGAATAAGGTCTGGGAGA
The DNA here is from genome assembly GCA_004027025.1 of Myocastor coypus. NCBI lineage: Eukaryota > Metazoa > Chordata > Mammalia > Rodentia > Myocastoridae > Myocastor > Myocastor coypus. The sequence goes on along the minus strand of PVJA010004683.1, from coordinate 59,735 downwards.
TAGCTCAGGGGCACGAGTGCCTGCCTGGCAAGTGCAAGGTCCTGAGTTCAATCCCTGGTTCTGCAAAAATAAATAAATAAGCAAGCAAACAAACAAACAAATAAATATTCACCTTAAGTTTTTTATAGAAAATCTTGAAAGAAGAAAAGGCCTCTGCAAACATGCTATATTAAATATATCTAATTCTGGGGTAACAAAACTTTAATTAAAACATTTATTATAGCAATGATCAATTTGAATAAGTTAACTCTATATAAAAAACTTTATAATTTTGTTTAGATACATTCAACGTGTGTCAAGGCACACAAACTACTTAAGCAAACATTATAGCGCTACAACAATCCTCCTGTTAACTTAAATGATTGTAATTATTTATAGTAGCAATAGCTTTGCTTTTTAATGACATATAATTATAGATAATGACATATCTATGATTTATTTGATAACAATTTCATGATCAGATATGTAATTCATAATTATAACATTGATCCTATTGGAAAATGCTGCTTTCTTTGCCAAGAATACAAAGAAAAGGTAGAGGTAATTTATATTAAGTATGTCCTGAGCTGTACACTCATAAATGTGAATATCTTAAATTAACATCCAAGGTAGGAGGAAAAAGTAAGTTTTGGAGGAGACACAAGGATGTCTTTCCAGCTCAAATTATCAATTATAATTATTCTAAATTAATTTCACTATTTATCAACTAAGACAATATGTTTATATCTAAATAAATATCCACATTCATTTTTGATGTCTAACAAAATAAGTGTAAATTTTTCTTTTCATTTGTAATAAAATGATTAAATTTTATCACTTCTGTAAGAGCTCTGCTGAAATGTTATCAGAAAAACTTTGAGACCACTCATTAAGAGATGTAGGATGCAATTGCTACGATTGAAGAATAAACTATTTTGCATTCCAAAGTGATCAGCATACATGTATTATTTTATTTATGTATTTATCCATTTATTTTTACAAATTCTGTATCAATGACTAGGCGCTTGTATATTGTTTGATGTCCTGTCATTGAATAAAATAGTAGCACACACAAACTGCCCTAATTGTAAACACAGATACAATGGAGTCGTCAGGAAGACAAAGCTAAGCAGCAAATCCCCAGGATGCGATCATAACATACACTGTTAGTACAGCTTGCCCTCTCTGGTGCCAAGAGTACTCCATCAACTAGAATTAAGCCTCAGAGCCACCCTGCCCAGAAAGCACTTTAGTGTCCATTTAGCAGATGGACAGACACAAAGCCACCTGGTCCAGTTCCTATCACTACTTAGGACTCCAGAGTGCTCCTTCTGAGGCTCAGTTCTGCTTAAGGAGTCCCAGTTCCCCCCCAGACTTGTCAGATGACTCCTCAAATTCAAATGGGAATGCTTATATAATCATTGTTTTTCTTATTTAAGAGAACTTGGAAAACGTTCCCAGAAAAGGCCTTTTGAAATCATCGCTTCACCTCAGTCACTATATTTTTTACAAGATCCAATGCAGATGGTACCAACTGAACACCATAGGAACAAAACAAACAAACAAATAAATGAATGAATAAATATTAACCCAGGAATACACTTTGATGAACTTGGAAATTCAGCACTGTGTAAATCAGCAGATAGAAATCAGTCTCCCCATTTGCACTTGTATTGGATATAATAACAATGTTTTTGTAAAGTTGCTGTAAGTTGTAAGTTTTTCACTTATACCTTCCTTATTAGCTTCACATTAATCTGAGATAGCACAGTCTATTCGAAACTAAGAATCTCTCTCTAATTTATCTCCAATAAATTACATCTAGCATGGGATCTCTAGACACTACAAATTTTCTTTCACGTCTCAGCGGGGTGAAATCTGATGACAAGGTCGAAGACACTATTAAAAACCATGGGAGAAACATCTACTAAGATCATTATCTTTAGGCTCATGTATGCCTAATTATAGGAACCCTTGTTCTAGAAACTATTCTGCCTCCATCACACCTGCAAGGCTTCACAGAGTATAACATGCACCTTCATGGTCTACAGTAAATTCTTCTTTTATCCAGGATTGAAAAATGTTGGGAAGAAAAGCCAGGTTATCACATCTCCTTGTAGTTATAGTGATTTGAATAAATACACTCATTGCTGATGATCTAAAAATCGCGAGGCCTTATTTTATATGTAGTTGCTTTCCTTGTGGAATGACAGTTGCTTGACAAATCTCGCCTTTCATGAGAAATGAGTATCTGCCCTTCATCAACGAGGGTGAGAACTCTGGCACGGTCTCAGTCATATTATGGAACTGGCTCATTTTGGGTGGCGGTGAAAACTCTTCAGTGAGATTGCCCCAAGATCTACAACCCCACAGTGAGTGGATGGCACGCATCACTCAGGGTTGACCTAAGTACACATTCACTGCAAGGGATTCCTTGACCTCAATGTCACACTACGGTTTTCTCCAGTCATTAAAAATTCTTATGCCATTATTTCCTTTTTTTTTTTTTTTTTTTTCTGGCAAGTTTTAAGTGCATTTTGTGCTCATGAAAAATAAAACATTAGTTTGTATGCTGATAAAACTGATTTGAGGCACTTTAAATTTTGCTCCTTTTTTCTAATTACAGCTTTCACCAAATTTAGAAAATTATAGAGGTCCATAAAGAAATACAAATGAATAAAATGCTATAGACTAAGTACACGGCATTGCATTCCCTCAGACTGTTGCATAAAACAAAACTTTATAGTAACAAAAAGATAGGAAGAACATTTAGTTTACTAAAACAAACTGAAAAAAAAAAATCCAATAATGTATTGCTTGGTTAAATTGTAGCAAAGGATTTATACGAACTTCTTTTTAAAGGGACACCAAACTGTGTTAACCTTTCCTTAAACACTTGCTTCAGCTTGCAGTCATTTTATTTAAACTTTATATAATCTTATGTAGCTCAGTTAATACACTGCATGGAGTTGGATGAAGTCTGCTGAATATTTTGTTTGGCCTCTAGTGTTGTATAACTTTTAAAAATAATGATTACTATCATTTAAAGATCTGGAGCTACTACACATAAATCCAACTTTCTGGCTGCTCTTTACAATTTAATCTTGTAAAGGTCTACATTGTTTGATGGCAACGGACTGGACTGCAAAGCAAATGACGTCCTAGGAAGGGCGTGGAAGCTCCCTTTGACATGTGCCTCTGTTACTGTCCCAGGGAGACTGCTTTTTGTGCCCCAAGTGTGCTCGAGCTTAATACCTCTTAGGGAGCCCCTTATTAATCAAAGTGATTTATGGACTGCAAAGGGTAAGGTGGCCTGATTTCTGGTGTGGAAGACTATGTCCGTGGTGACTGAATTATGCCATGATCTTTTCCATATAGATCCACCTCTCTAATAATTTTTTTTTTAAACAAAGAGTGACCAAGTATCTGATAATACCTACAAAACCAAATTAACTGTGGAGGATGAGGTGGTGGTGAATAATGAACAGAACAAGAGAACAGAGGGACAGATATAGCACTAAAGGCAGTAACAAGAAGAAAACAGGCTGGTGAGATAGCTCAGCAGTCTAATACGCCTACTTGGACAAGCTTAGGCAGGCACAGGGGACCATGGTTTGATTCCTGGTACCATATACCATAGGCTGTGCCCTCAGGACAGGGATGAGCCAGCCCCCCTCCCCCAAAAAACAGGATTAAGAAGAAATGAAAAAAGAAAAGTAACATGTTGCTCTTACTCAGCTTATAGTAGAAACAGTGTTATAACTTTTATACACTTCTTATACTACTCACATACAATGAATAGAAAAGATTTTTCCTTTACATAGAACTCCATGAAGTAGTGAAAAAAAAAATCAGTTTAGGGTGGGAGGGAATAAACAGTAGATTGTGTGAAAATGACTTAGCACAAATATGTTAGCCTAGACTCTGCCTCCCCAAATTCTAGCAGGTTACTAAGTAGTTTATTTCACTCTGGGTTGCAGTGCAGTGTGGTTGTACTGTGCTTTACCAGTAACATATGTAAACCCAATCCTGCGGGTCAGGTTTGTGAATCATCACCAAGAATCACCAAATACTTTACCTACAATAAACTTCACAGTGTCTTGTGAACAACAACAACAAAAAAATGAGTTGTGCAAGAAATTAATATAGCTGATAATATGTTTTCCATCAAGGGAAGAATATGGAAAGGCATTTTGTTATGTATCTCAGGTAGTTTATGAAAAATCTATGACAAGAAGAAAAAATAAATTTTTAAAATTTCCCTCCTGCCTTCTCGAGAAGCTCACTCAGTCATTCAGTGATAAGTTATGGCCTAAACTTTGAATGGAGATTTTTTTTTTTTCTTGGGGATTTGGGGTGCTAAGAATCAAACCTAGGACCTTAGGTAGGAGAAGCCCAATCTCTACTGCTGAGCTAGGTCCCCAGCCCAGGAGAACCTTTGTGAAGGGAAGCTGGTAAGTCACAGACACCAGGGAAGTGTAGTCTGTACATCTTGTGCTTTGATGGGCTAATCCTGAGAGTCTCTACATTCCAGAGGGCCACGCAACAAGTGAGCTTGCATTGGATTTCTGCAGAGCTGGCAGCCTTTTTCTGAAGGTCTTACATTACAAGTAACCTGATGACGGGGCGGGTGGGCCACAGACACAAATCTCAGCCCGCCTGCCGGCGGAGCCAAAACCAGCCAGCTTGCAGGACCTAGAGCGAGACCCATACGCTGGGATCAATGGAAGTCTCCCGAGAACTGGCTGTTCCCCTGTCAAGTGACACCTCCCTAATCTCCTCACTTGCTCAAGTCAGATTCTTCAAAGATCTGAACATGACACGGTGCTGGCACGATTGAAAAAGGCAGAGGGAGAACGTGCTAAATCATGGATGAGTCAGAAGGCACCTAAGATGTGGACAGTTAGCGACCAGTGTCTGAATGGGGGCTTGCTGCTGATGGCTACAGCGAGCTCCTCCAGTGGTGAGGGGAAAGGACCTCCCTTCACCGGTAGGAAGGAACCACTGTATGCCCAAGATGGTTCTGGGCCCTAGGTTAGGGTGTTTAGCCTGGTGGACCCTGGAGTCTAACAGGAGAGAGACATACTAGCAAAAACATCACCTTCCCTTTCTGAACAGGGCCATTGCATAGGCACGATTAAAAATAAATACACGTGTATTCACTATATACAGTGAAGTTGCCTGAAGACTTCCACAGTGTGTGTACAGACATTGCTGGGTGCCATCGGTGACAAAAGAAGAACACACACACAGAGACACTTAAAAGGCCAAAAACATTTCCCCAGCTAGTAAAGGTAAATCAGGCCAAAATAGACTGATGACTCAAATCCAGAAAAAGGGACACACTGCCTCAGAAGTGGGCTCTCTTTCCATCCTCCCTATTCACAAGTAGAGTCTCTTTCCTCTCAGGAGTCTCCCAAATCACTTCCTACCAGTGCAGGAATGGTCCTATAACATCTTTATATATGGTTGTACTGAAAGTTATTGAACTTGGTCCCTACTGGCGTGCTTAGGATGCTGCTTCTAGTTTGTCATTATGAACTCATATGCAGACTTTTGTTTTCTGTGCTTTACTGAACTCAGGAAATACAAAAAGGCATCATCATAACAAGAGGGGCCGAATTGGAATCAAAGAAGAAATGTTTAAAGTGGTTGGCTCTGGAGCTCTGGAAAGGCTCCTCCCTGCACTGCCTGGGAACACCTGTGTGTCTTGGACAGGCTCAGAAGGCAGCGAAGCCAGCTGCAGACCCACATTTAGGAAAGCCCGTCATTCTATGGCATCTGCTGTACATGCTTGGGTAGAGGGTAAGCGTGTGGTCCCTCGGGGCTGGAATACGCATGCTGAGAGCCCATATGAATGAAACAAATGAACAGTAGGCATTTTATGTCACATTCTCTCAAATTCTGACTGCTAGGAAACTGAGCACCACATCAAAATATAATAAACTCACGAAATGAGGCAGTGTGCATGCAGACTCGGTGCACACTCAGGAGCTATGTGTCTCCAGCACTGAGATGTACATTTCCTTGCTGCGGAGTCCGAATGAGGAGGAAAGTATCTGCATCCTCATTTGTAGGTGAGGAGAGAAAGGCCTGAGAGACTGAATTTGGGGCCAAAGACCATACACTGTTCGTAAGTTTAAGAACTGAGATCAACACTCCCGCTTTTTATCATCTCTAAACTAGCATTCTTGCTACTGTCCTTTGGCCGTTGACTTTCAGTGAAAATTCCAGACCAGCAACGCAACGTATTGAATTATGGCCTTTAAAACTAGTGTCAATTATATTTCAGAAATAAGTGAGTCTGCAAACATATCTTAAGTATTGGTTTGGAGCAGGGTGTGCATCCAATAGAGAACACAGAAAAAAATGTCACCACCCTTCACTGTGTTTTGTTGGAAGAAATTGAAAATAAACAGTGGATTTTTATAAAGCTGAAACCTTAATCACATTCATTATTTAAAACATAGAAAAAGCAATAGGGGAAATCTTATAACTCCAAGCATGTTAGTTACATCCTGACAGTGATTCTGAGAGCAAAACCAGACAAACGCAAAGAAAAACTCAACGGGAAAGGTTGACCAGTGATAAAATGGTGCCAAGGCAACTTTTATTAAGGAATTACAGAAAGGCTTTGCAGTATGCAGTGGCCTTCCCCTCATGAAAGCTGCTTCTGCTGCTTCCAGTTTGTGGGCAGTTCTAAAATACAGCATTTTACTTGGAAAAACTGTTTTCAGCACAGATACCTGTAGTAGGCATTGTGTAGTCTGGCGTAAAAGACATCCTCCATCGGTTTGGATGGGAGAGACCAACTTCACAGTACACAGAGCCTGCTGCATCAGGCCATCCTTATTATCCACCAATCAGAAAAAAAAAAGAAAGAAAGAAAGAAAAAAGACAGTCTAGACAGGAGGGTGGAGAATGTGGACTGGAATAAGGAGCCTTGGGCTTCTCTCTTTCTCTTTGGCTGGTGATAACCCTTGCAACTTTCACTTAAGGTCTCTTTGTTTAAGAAACAGTGAACAACAGACCTGGTCTCTTGGCTCAGCTCAAACAGAGTAGAAAATATTTCCTAAATTGTGAAGCTCATGTGTAAATATAAGCTCATATAAATTGGATGGAAGAATTAGATGCTGTTATGTGTAAGATACAGGCATCTGTTACTAGGAGTATAACAATATTTTAGGCCTTCTTGGTGGCTACCCAGATAAGGGCTCAGGTGCACTGGTTGGGAAGAACTTCACTGAGCCTAGACTAAGACTGAGTGTGAAGGAATGGAGCAAAAACCTAGATGCCATGTAGTACATTCATCCATTCTTATTCTTTCAAATCTACAGCATAGACGGGAGACAGTGCAGGAGAAGTCCAAGGGACACAAAAGCATTTAGCAGTGCTTCCTCATGAACGACAAAGACTATGATTAGAACCTAATACCTTCTGTCAGTGTGCTGCACTGAGTATCGATAGGGTCATCTCATCTTTAGCACATTCGATATCTGGAATTCTGGGAAGCTGAAATGACTCTACTGAGGTCTCATGATTGCTCAGGATGAGGATCCAAAGTTCCTGGCTCTCCCCCAATACTTTTTTTTTTTTTTCTTCCCATCACCTCAGCACCTGCTATTTATTTATTTATTTATTTATTTATTCATTTATTCATTCATTCATTCATTCATTCGTTTATTTATTTATTTATTATTTCAGAATGTGGATTTCACTGTTGGCATATGTAAGGAAATTTCAACAGTGTGCTACACCAGAATTTGTTCTCTTCTCTCTAGCCTATCATTTCAGTAGAAAATCCCCAAGTCTTTTCAGGAGATAATTTATGTCTCAGCAAACAGCTTTGAGGGAAGGCATAGGAATCTGCATGAAGAGATGAAAAAGAAGTGAGGGAGGATGGTTGACTTGATGGTGGCTTTAAAGCAAGGAGCATCCTCATGGATCTTAAATGATTTTGCAACCTATATGATTATGCATTTCGTGGCCACAAACACTCTCCATCCCCTCTGACAAGGCTACCTGTGAAATAGCCTGGTGCTGACTTAGTCAACTGAACAGGTAAGAGTTAGCCTTGAAAAGGAGTGAGTGTAAATGTTCAGTGGGGGTTTGAAGCTCGTGTTCACACTTAATGGTTGGATAATGGATGAGCCGTGACAGAATTGTAGACCATGAGAGGAAAGTACCACAATAAAATAAATTTTTAGACAATTTTCAGGTATTCTGATGTGAATGTTCAAAAAGACAGAAAGAATACAACACAGTGGGAGAAGGCAGGGATCAGAAATATCTCGAACTACACAAAGGCCTGTGTAACTTTAAGGCTGTTTCTCTTCAATATCTTCAAGTTCTTTTGATCTTATTATGACAGTAGAAGTTATAAACATTATTCATCACCAAGACATAAGATCAAAATGAAGGAACAGGTCTTCAGTGATGCAGAAAGGTAATAACTGTTAAAAATTTAGTTTATTTAAGAAAATCCATGTAACTGGATGAAAAATTATAATGAAGTAAGTATATGTAAGATAGACATAGGAATTATTTCCAAAATTACTTTTACCAAAGAGGAAAATAACTGTTAAAACAATTCTACAACTACATTTTCTATAAGATAATGATATTTAGAAGTATTTGTATAATCCATGTGGATATTAAATTATTTGATAAACGTACAAGTCAGTTTGGTGTTTGAGATTCTTTGATGAAACAGCTAATAGCTTTGTAGGTTTTTCTGTGTATTTTTGAGTTTTATTTATGTTATAATCACTGTGAAATAGTCTTTTTTTCAATTTTTGAAAAACAAATTCACTTTTAGAAAACTTACGCAGAGAAAAATCTTTTCCCTGACAATTTCAATTCAAATCTCTTTTGAGGAACTCAGGTTCTGACAGGTAGTCCTAAAGTTTTTGTTTGCGGGATGAGAGAAAAAAATCTTTCTAAATTTAATAAATTTGTACATTTGCTTAACTTACGATTCATAGTATAGAATCTGGGAGTATAAACATGATAGCATTTAGTAGGTGAAGTTTTACTTCCCTTAATTCATCTTAATTATTTTATAATTATTTTAAAATATGACATTGCCATTGTAAAAAATGAGACTTACAGGCCCTTCCTATCATACTGTATATCCTGTGATTATGTTACTTCTTATGAGCATTGTGTGTTATTTTTTTTCTGAAAAAAAAAAAAAAAAGAATTCCAAGCAAAGGACCTCAGGGCCATGTGAAGCAGGCAGAAATGCACCAAACAGCACTGCTGTCAGTTGGCTAGCATGTAGCCATTAGTTTCTCAGGTTTGGCAGGACTTTTCTCCTTCAAGGGCATTTTCTGTGACTAGGTATGGGATTAATTATTTAAGAGCAACATTTCCATCGCAGACTCCGGGGTCTCCAGCCCTGAAGGGAGAGGCGCAGCTGGGCGCTGGTGGGAAGGGAGGCTCATGGGCCGTGCGCGCCCTCGCCCTTACCGTCCAGGTGGCTGACTTGGCGGTGCTCGATTGCTGGAAAGACACGTCAAAGCTGTGTGGACCCGGGTAGTCGGTATTGGAGGGGATCGCAGGTGATGGTGACAGCGCATCGAAGGTGGAGCTCGGCTGCGCATAGGGCGAGGGTGCCGTGACGCTGTTCTGCGCGTGGTCTGTATTGTAGGGGCTGGTGGATGAGGAGCCGTTCTGAATCTGCTGGTCCATGCCGTTCAGGAGCCCCAGGTTTGTGTACTGTGGCTGCAAGGACACCCAGAAAAAACACAACATGAGTCATTTACCCTCAGACCGTGGCTTCAAAATAGGCAGTTTTGGTGCACGCATTCTACAGGTGTGAAACATGTCAGATTCAAAGCGATATCAACGATTTGTGCTACCTGGAAACACCACGAGAAGTCCGAGAAGGGCTCCGCAATGGCCGCTGCAGTGTACGCAACTCTTACAGGAGCTTTGTTGACTGGAATCATTAAGTGTGAAAGTAGAGTTACAGGCTTAAGCCACGTGCAAGGCGAAAGCTGCTGTCCAGCAGCTCAGAAGGAATTAATGAAAATTTAAAAATGCTCCATTACAGTATACAGAGTGAGGAAGACCGTTTGATAGATTAGAGGGGGACTTAAACATCAAACTGTTGAATAAATGGAAACAACCAACTGTTTATCGCGATTACCAGCAGCACCGTCCCAGGGACTGGTTCCATAAAGGCTGGAGGGGGATGGGTAGCAGGGTGAGACATGACTGAGTGACTGAGGATGGGTCTCGTGCTGTGCAAGCTACTGCAGGATTCCTAAGCTTCCCTGATCCTCCTGCCTGGGCCTCTTCAGTAGTTGGAGCTCCAGTCACATGCCAGCTTCAGTCACATGTCTTAAAGGTACCATGGCAGTCTATCATCCAACCTGCTTTTCCTCTGAAATCGCTCTGCCATTTTCTTTTTTGTGGCTTATTTTTTTTTCTAGAGTAGAATATGTGTAAGCAGAAGAAATATCTCATTATGAATAAAATTCTATGTCTGATGCGATTCAAAAGCATAACAGCTCATGCAGCCCCATTTGACAGACCGTTTCTTGCCCTCTGTGTCAACAGATCTGGGCACAGAATAAGTGTTCGTTTTATTTTCATAAAAAGTTTATGGGGAAAAAAATGAGTTGGTTTCTTCCCATTTACCTGAAAAATAAATTTTCTGTTTTGCTTCTAGAGAAAAGAAGCAAATTGCCCAAGGACTAGCTAATAAGTGGAGTACAAATTTTGAAATTAAATCTTTTGGTTCTAAGTCCAAGGCCCCATCTGGGCTACCACACCAGCTGCTTGGTCAACTGAGACGGCCTCATATAGCTCCTCACCCTGTAGCAGAGACCTTTCCAGAGGGAGCAATGCATTATGGTTCAGTTTTCCCTTTATGAAACCTTCTGAAACATGGAATTTTTTCCTTCTTTCTTTCCTTCTTTCTTTCTTTCTTTCTTTCTTTCTCTCTCTCTCTCTCCTTCCTTCCTCCCTCCTCTCTCCCTCCCTCCTTCCCTCCCTCCTTCCCTTCCTCCCTTCTTTCTTTTTTCCCTTCTTGCTTTAATTTAATCTAAGAAACATAGCTTCAGTAACCGAAGAGAGCTATATACTTTATGAAGGAAATAAAGAAACTTCAATTGAAATAGAACTGAGCAACCCAGACTCAGGCAAACCACGAAGGACCAAAGCCCAGAGGAAGAGGACCCCCAAAATTCCTTGCCATTTTAAACTTCAAGAATAATGAAATTATTGTATTCAACACTAATTCTTTCCCGTGGACAGGGGGAATGGACGGGGCCATTCCATTCAGTCCAGGGAGCATCTGTCTCAGCGTTACCAGTCGCACTCGCATTCCCCTGCTGTGCGCCACCTCCCCATTTGCTCTGCAAGTAACTATTCATCTCTTTACCCTTATCCCCACGCTGACAGGAGCAGCTGTTCCCCTCCCTCTCTCTCCCCTCCGACTTCTATAGATCCCAGCCCTCCGCATCCTGCATCTTCTCCTTCCCCACAGGTGGAGCAAAATCGCAGGTAAAACAAGGAAGGGAAAGAAAATAGAACCTTCAGGCTGAAGTTGGTACAAGTGTGTCCACACCCCTGGCTGAGCTAAAGCTCTCAGGTATCCGAGCCTGAGGCAACAGCTTGGAAAGGGGACTGAAAAGATTTTTGTGTTCATGCCAAGGGTCAGCATACAAAGCACTCCGGACAGTCCTGTAGGGATCAGATAATGCTCTCGTTGGCGCGTGCTTCCCCACAGCAGGACAATTAGGGAGGCAGTCTTCCCTGACAGAAGGGACAAAGGAAATGCCTGAGCGCCTTCTCAGAGGCAGTAAAAGGTCTGTGGGGTGCCCCTTCCTCCTCCTTCCAGCTACACAGAAGGAACTTCAGCTAATTGTGGGCTTGGACGAGAACAAAGAAATACCGGGCCCTTTGAATTTTTTTCCTCCAAAATATATAAAAAGTTTTGGGGCCAAGCTTTAAAAGCCAGTGAGCAAACATTCATCTATTCTCTAGGGACTTAAAAGAAAGGAAAATCCCATTTACTCAGAAATCACAAAGGAGACCCTGCAAAGGCAGTTAGGGCTGAGCGCACTGGGTGGAACCCAGGCAGTGGAACCCATGGCTGAGTGACAGCATCGTGGGCACCGACAGATCCCCTCTTACAGTCTCAGGGAAAACCCTGCACTTGTCAATAACAGAACTTATCCATAAGGCTAAGGGATTGGTTGATGAGACATTAAGCTACATTTTCCAGTCTTTGACAAAAAAAGAATTCAGTACATTATTCAAGATAAGAATAAGAAAACACATTTACGTTGAATTCTTCCCAAATGACACTTCAAAGAAATAGAACCCAAATACTCTGCCGACTGTCTTGTTTTACTTAGAACACAAGTCAACCCAACTGGTTTTACCCTGACTACAGACAAGAAACACACCACAGATAGTGTTGTATCATTATGAATTTACATATTCTTATTTTACTATAAAACAGTAAGTTAAATCCTTCCATAAAGAACACTTTTTAAAAGTTAAGGTTTAAAGTATGTACTTTAACAAAGGTTCTTATTTGCTTACTTCTTTGATTTAAAGGTAGACTGTCTGTGTACACACACAGTAGCCTTGGAGGCCAAGCACAGATCCATATAGCCAGGAAGAGCCAGAAGTTACTTGCGGGACCAATAAAGTAGGCTGAAGGGCTCAGTGGAAAATGGGACTGCAACGTCTCTTGGGCATATATTATCAAGACTTTGAAAATGATGATAGTAGAGCATTAAACACAGCCTGTTCCCAGGGTGTGCTGTCGGGGCTACCTGGGCAGTCCTCATGCCCCTGAGGCTTATCCTCACTCAGGTCAAAGTGAAAAACCCCAATGTCACCCTCCCTACCATGATGAGGCATCTGGGAGGAAAGGAGCGGGGCCCCTTCTCCTTCCTTGCAATCCCTAACATCATGGTTGCATCAACACGATCCACAAACAGGGAGGTGGGGAACATGATATGCCGGGGTGCTGGTGCATCACTCAGGGACAATGACAGCAGCAGTCATGGACATTCGAACCTGATACTGTCACATTAGCTGCAACAACTGTCCCTGGAAGACCTCTACTGGCCCCAAATGGCCCAACTGTTTCTTATATTATAAAGGTTACTAGAATAACCTAAATGAAATAGGAAATGAATCCGTTCTAACCACAGAGTATCTGGATCTCAGAAGAGTTTAACATCCTCTACAGTACACAAATAATGTGTGGATAATGCATGACATATGAAAGAGGAAGCAGCCTTCCTTCTACAAACTATAAAATATTAAAACACACACACACACACCATTTGTCTGATAGCCACTGTCATCCCATCCAAAACAATACAACTGATTTCTTCTGATTCTAAGCAGATACTTTATGTCCTATCAAATAGTAGAGAAGGAGTTGAATCACCAACCTTTGGGACTGAAAGAGGTTAATTCCAAACCAGTTGATCTGTCTAGAGAAACGGTGAACTGTGCCTGGGACTCATGCACATAACAAACTTGTGGACATCACAGACTACCCTGGGAGTAGTCTGAAGAATGGAGGTATCTTGATGACATGCAGAGCCAGATTTCACCATCCGTTGACAAATATACTGCAGTGTATTTGTCATTTTTGTTCATTTTTCATAGGTCCTCTTTCATTCTCAAAGCTACCTACAGACTGACCTGTTTCTTCATAAACCTTTGATCAGGATGCTGGCTGGGAATTAAAATATTATCATAGAGGACTAGAGTTTTGGTATCTGGTCATTAGAATATCCTGTGAATACAAGTGTTTTAATTAAGTTTTATTTTCCTTTCTTGGATTATACTCTTGTGATGGTCTCAAAATTTGAATATATTACACACTTGACTCTTGTTTTCATAAGATGAATCATAGTTGTTATAAAACCACCTTGATATTAAATGTCTGAATTTAAACTATAAGTGTTCATGTATATATCTACACTGTTACTGTTTTCTTACAAGACAACTTAATGTCAAAACTAATCTATCAAGTTTTTCTACCAGTGCAATGGAAATAGAGATTTAAGTTTAATTTATATTTCTTAATTCTCTCTCTAGCAACTTATCTGTAAAGAGAGATATTAAAATAGGGCCTTTTCCAGTGTCACTGTATGCACTAATTCATGTATTACTACATAACCACAATAGCCAATAGTAAATGGCAAACAACTGAATAGAAATTGGAATGGGAACCAAATCAGGGATTAGAAAAGGTTACTGTTTGAATATACAGTTATAATGCATTTACCGTAATGGAAACAGACCCTTTTTACTGTAAATAATAACTTGTCCCAGTTGCATTTAGAAGAAGGTATAATTATAATCCCTTAGGGACAATGAGGTAAGGGCAGGGAGCTGAGTGGTTCTGAGCAGCACCTATTTCCTGGATGGATCCCAGGATTGCAGGAAGACTCTGTGATGAGACGCGGCAACATGGGGTCTGATTCTCACCCAGTGCCCCCAGTGTTCGGGGTGGCCCTAGGTGATGTAATTGGACAACCAGGACGCCCGTTTCCTATATTATGTTGTAATTGTAGACAGCTCATCTGTCTGGTGATGTCACACAAAAGGGTCAGGGAGCTGCTGCTCTGAGTTGAGTTCTGAGAGCCGAGATCTGAGAATACTTTCAAAACAAGGCCATGACATAGCTGCATTTTTCCTTATTCCGATTTCCCTGGACATGGCTGAAAACCTAAGCGACTTAGGCAGCCTATTATTTCTTCAGCTGGCATGACCTCTGACCAAGGGCTCCATGGAGGAGCTTTTGTGAGCTCTCTACACCCTCTCCTGGGCAAAGAAAACACCTTCCTCATGACCCTGGCTTTAGAAAGCAGTCATTTTCTTGTGCTTTAGCAGGCAGTACTACATTTTCATCTCTTAATATTAGCAGAATAGTGATTTTCAACACACATTGCCTAAGGGAGAAATACTTGTCATTTTTAAGTCTACTACCACCTGCCCCATCTCAAAGAATGATAGTTTGTTTTACGCTAGAATTGAACACAAGTAGCTCAAAGCACTGCAGTTGAGGTCAAGAAGTTATTTGCATTGTAATGTCGAGGTGAAGCAACATCTTTCGCCCTTAAAATGCATTTACCATCTCATTTCTTTTTTCACACACAGGTGTTGTCGAAGCATTTCGCCTCTTTGTTCTTCTAAAATTGGTTCAAAAAAGCGAGCACCCGTAAGTAAAATATATCCCGGCCTGATAATGTGTGTGAAATGTGAGAACAGAGTCTTTCACACACAGGTCTAGAAAGAGAATATGTAAAGAGTTTGCTGGAATGTTTTATGCCCTGACGTAAAATGTCAAGATTCCTGGAGGGCCAAGACTCTAAAAGCTCCAATCAGCAGCTCACACAAATGACACAGACGTGGCTCATCAGGTGGAAAAGGGTATCAACAAACGCTAGAGACAGTATTTGAAAAGGACAGTGATGGCCAGTCTTTGAAAGCCTTCAGGGGTACTCATGACCTGCTGCCACACACATGTCACAGGTTTGCCACCACAGGTAGAAGACCGAAATGAAGACAAAAAAGGGTCCAAGTATAGGCAAGTTAAAATGTGTAGAGTTCAACTCAAGAAAAATAAAATTTAAATAGTGTGACTTTACTAAGTACTACTTTCTGGTAATTAGAAAAGATAAACCTTGAAAGGAATCCTAATTCTGAAGGAGACTGACCTCATTGCATGTCAAGGAAGTACATGACAGGCCTAATTGAAAGCAGAAGTCATTGTTTTAGTATTTAACAATTCTCAATCTACATAGAAGAGAAACACATTCCATTTTAACTTGTTCAAACCAAAGTCTATTATTCATTAAAATGTAAATAAAAATAGGTTTGAGGATATTTCTTCTATTTAATTTTTGTAGGCAAAGTCAATCCATAATAATCAACATTTTCCTATCTCTGTTTTGTATGCACGGTGAAATATGCATTAGTGAAAACCTTTAATGAAAGTGAGGCACTCTTTTACCAAGCCTGTCCTTGTCCCTTTAGAAGTTTAGCAATAATGCCTTACTCATGCTTAAAGGTAGTTTAAAATATTGCTAAAAGTAATTGTGGTAGGATATGTGTCTAATCATCATAGAACTCATGACTTAAACTATAAAGTGATTAATATGATTAACATTTTGTCACAGACAATGCTTTGCTCACCATACCACGAAATGGAAGCCCCACCCATTGACATAGAATTATGCCGAACAAAACAAGTGAACAGCATGAGATCCAAAACAAATTTAGTATCCATATTCAATCTTCTCTATGAAAATAACATTAGCTATTTACTACTAGGATCATGCATACCCTTACTGGATCCTTTCTATGTGTCATAGAATGTTTAATATATAATGCTTCACAGGTGTTTGCTCATTTGATCCTGATAAGATTGGGAGTATTGTTGTCACGTATTTTCTATGTGTTTTGTAAATATTTTATAAATGAAGCTCCACGAGATTAAGTCATTTGCCTGAGGTAGGAACAAGGGCTTGAACAGGAAGCCAGTAAGTCTAGCTCAATAACTAACTAGAGTGGCCCTCCATGTGGCTCTGGGTGCATAGGGGCCACTGAAATGTCCACCTGGAAACTTTATATAAAAGCTATATTCTACAAAGGCACATCTGTTTTATTCCTAAAGATCTTTTCTCTCCCACTAATGACAGGATGTATAGAGTTTTATCGATTCCTAGAATGCGTGCAGATGCAAAGAGTTAGACACCTCATGCCTTGCAACTAGCACCCGAATCACCCTGCAAATCTGGTCATTTCCCTCTCAAGCCTGACTCCCTTGAACCCTGTGCTCATAGAGCAAAGACTCCTTATCTTTGAACTGGCACCAGGGGCAGTATGTGAGACTCTTCTTTCCCCAATAGATGACCTGTCGGCTTCACTAAGGTGAACTCCCTCAGCTGCAGGCCTTTGGCAGATCCCAGCTCTTTCCTAACACGTCATTCAGCATTCCGCTTCAGTGTCATCTTCTGGGAATCTTCCTGCCCGGAAAGATTATTCCTCTCTGTTTCACATTTGCATAGTACTTGGTATCCGTGTCCCTTAATTATAACCGAAGTCAACTTTCTGCATAAATATCTCTTAATGTAGGCCTTCTAGGCAATAAATTTACATGGGATCATACCTGGAATATTTATTGCTAAATCTTCAGTGCCTAGACCAATGTCAGAGACGTAATAGATGCCAAGCAAATAATTCTTTAAAAGCAAATTCAAAACATTTAGAAATTAAAAGAAAAAGTCTTAGAAATAAAGCAACCACTTGTTAAGATTCTTTTTCTTCTAACATAGCATTTTTTTAATCCTGAAGAAAATGTAAACCCCAAATGAGTTTATGTCTTTATATGCTACTACATATGAACCCTGTAGTGTGTCCCCAAATAATCTCTATGACCTTTCCTTTGTATTTGGCTTTGTCTTGATCGGTGGGAACTGTGCACTCAGCCTCAGCCCTTATGGGAACAGGCAGCAGAATAGCCAGTCCTGTCACTCACAGTGCCATGAGTAATACTTGGTGGCTCACACCTTACTGAGAAGTTTATTAATTAGCTCCTACTTCCTTAAAATGAATACATCCATACTTTGGTGCCAAGGCAATGTTCCTGGCATGTTGTTTGCTTATTTGTTTGTTTGTTTGTTTGCTTGCTGGGCCAGACTTTGTTCCTGTTGTCTCTAGGTCAACAATGAGAATCCAAATCGTTTTGTTCATGTCATTATTCACTTTGTACTGGTAGCAACTTTTGGCAAATGCAGGTTGTTTGCAAAGAAACCATCTGCAAACAAAGCATGTAGTTCGTCGTGGATGAGCTACAAACTGTGTCCTTGCTAGTCTAATTGCCATGATTTTCTGACCAGTTAACTAATATTCAGTTTAGAGTAATGTCATAGCCAATGCCTTACAAATGTTGGGTTTGAGGAAATAAAACTAAAATTTTAACTTATCAGAGCTCCTGAGTATTTCCTGGAAATGACATAAGATCACAATTTTATTTCTCAGGCTTTGCTTAGGGGCCAATCCATGAGCCTTTATTTGCAAGAAGCAAAGTGAAAGATGAGGCAGGGCTGACACTACCCAGTCTCTCTATTCTATGTTCATGCAAATGAGGAACAGTATTTCATGAGTCCTAATCTACTGTTGACTGTCAAATGCGTTGCTGATTGCTACAGACCTTGTTATATTTAAGATAAAGTTTTTAGTGATTTATGATGCTTTCCAATTAGACATGGTGACTTACATAACATTAGAGTTTTCTTTTAAGCTGTCACATGGAACTGCCAAGTAAAAGTGAAGTTTGCAGCTCTGCAGAAGGCATGCCTTACTTTGAAAAGACACTTCCCTCTCCATTGTTTTCTACTGACTCCACTATAAAAGTAACAATCAATCAATCAGTTTAGTAATTAGAGGAGCTCATTAGTGTCTTTGGAAAAACTGGTTGGGACATTATGTCTAAAAGCAAAATGGCTTTCGGATTTCTCAGACATCCCTCAGTAACAACACTATAGAAAATAAAAAGGGAGAGGAGTGTTTGCAGACCATCCAGTTTGTTCACCCAGATCAAGCCACCCACGTCTCTGGTGGCTGGTAGGTGATCTAGAGTCTTGCAGGGGACAAATGAAGTCAAGAGAACACTGTGGAAGCAGGTAAACACTTTTACACAGTGATTGCCATGCAAGATAAAAATCTAATCTGTTCAGTTGTTTCTTCCCCCAAATCAAACACATTCTCCGTCCTCATGGTCAATCAATTATATGAGAGCAGCATACACTTTACACTATTTACCTGCCAGAGACAAGTCATTTCTTACTTAAGGAACAGCCTTGTATCTTCAGATTTTTTTTTTTTTTTTTTTTTTTTTTTTTTTTTTTTTTTTTTTTTTTTTTTTTTTTTTT
>PVJA010004683.1:0-40730 GCA_004027025.1 Myocastor coypus | reverse complement strand
TGGTTCACATCTCTTGTCTGAAGATTCCACTTAAACCACAGCCTGGAACCAAGGCTTTTCGGGACCATGATTTAGTGGTCCTGGAAAGGACACAGGTGTAAATAATACAAAACCCATTCTTCCCTCCAACAGCCTGCAGTCTAGAGGCATCCGGTTCATGCAGAGGAGTAGAGCCCAGAGTCATGACCAGGGAGACCTTAGGAACTTTGCAAGGTGAAGTGTTTCCCTGCAGGCCTGAAAAGGAATTGTCCCAGAGTCAAATATTTCAGTGTGAGGATGCTGGAGTGGGAAAAGGAGGTAGAAAGATTTTTCTTCCTCTTCAGATCCAGCACGGCAAACTCTGGTGAGATTGTCAAAATAATTTCCCAGGCCCAAGGCTCAGAAGAGCTCCTTCCCTACCAGCATGACCATTTCTCTCTGTGTATCCTGCTGAGCCCACCACCTTTGCCTGGTAACTCTGTCCCATGGTCTATTTAAAAGTAAGAAAGCCATTCCAAAACATCTGATGCTGTCCTGTGAGAGGGTAATGGTTTTCCATTTCATTCTGATTTCAACAATAGGTTGACACTAATCCAGACTGATTTGTGTAAACAGAGCATATTCCCATTGTCTCCATGATCTGAAAAGAAATAAACTTGAGAGAGATCCCTGCCTGGGTTGGAAGTCCCCCTTTTGTGTGTTTTGTCCAAGCTTAGAAGGAAAAAGAAAAGTGCTCTGTCCAAAGGGAGTTCACTTTGGGAATGATCGTTCTCACAGAGGCATTATGCTAAACTGCACCTACTAGTGGCTTTTGCACCAATAAGAAGGGAGGACTATTTCTTCTGTAATGTTTCCAGAATGGCTGACAAAAAGTGTTTCATAACTTTCCACTTCTGGCAACCTACCACAGGTTGACTCAAAATTCCCTCTTTCAGTTTTCGTAAGGACTCTTTTTTTTTTTTTTTCCCATTTAAGAGACACAGACAAGATGGAAATCAGATTATAAATTTTCCCTAAAGTATCAATTGGTGT
This sequence comes from Myocastor coypus, assembly GCA_004027025.1. Taxonomy (NCBI): domain Eukaryota; kingdom Metazoa; phylum Chordata; class Mammalia; order Rodentia; family Myocastoridae; genus Myocastor; species Myocastor coypus. The sequence continues at coordinate 39,719 of PVJA010004683.1, read as the reverse complement.
TCTACTCACATCCAGTAACATACCAAAAAACATTGTATGCTTGATCCCACCTAGAACCAATATGTGCTTGATCTTAACACCACTTGCTGGATTTTGAAGGGACTGATACACATTTGCAGAGCGATTCAGTTGAAATCCACCTGGCAGTCCAACTGCACTGTGTATTTGGGAAAAGAAACTCATACAACTTCATTAGAAAAGCACAGTGCATGGAGTTAGTCACTGTCATATAGAAAATAAATTTAGAAATGGAAACATTTCCAAGAGGTTTTTTTGTTTGTTTGTTTTTGCAAAAAATGGAAAGGAATGCTGTTTGAACAACAGTTCAGTATGCTTCCTAATCAGATCCAAGGGGAAGAAGTACAGGGCACTTCTGAAAAGACTATGTACGTGCTTCATTTAGCTGCCCCATTCATCAAGGTGGGCTGTCTTGTAAAGGGCTAAAAGCAGGACAGCCATATGCTGAGGGTGGATACCTGTGGCGTCTCCTTTGTGCAAGAGGAGGCTGTGCTTGGTAAGGAAGACAAGGAAATCCTAGTCTCCTCGCTCCCCGTGGGGCTCATTCACACCCACCTACCCACTCCTTCTGATTTTCCTTCAAGTCACCAACTTCCCCATTCCCACCCCTCTGCCCGTGGGCTATTCTCCTGGGCCCATGGCTACATTTTCTTCTTGGGTGAGATGCCAGCGAGGGTGGAGGATGCAGGGGAGGATATTAATGCAGGTACGGTTGTGTGTACTCTCAAGATTTGCCTTTACATGTTTTCTTACATGGGTAACCCTGTTCCCAAATGAAATCTGAAAAGCTGACAATTTTCTTTGTCTTTTTTATTTGTGAGAAGTCAAGTTTTAAATTGTGGTCCTTCTTGAATTGCTTTCTGTGGAGCTGTTTTTAATGACACTTGTGCAAGTTTAAGTGACACTTTTGCACATGTAAGTGGCACTTTTGCACTTCATTCTGCTCTCCTGCTTCCCATTTGAGATTCTCATTTTGAACAAGGATCATACTTAGTACATTCTTTCCCATATTTGCACTTAACTCAGTGACCAGAGAAGAGGTTCTCTGGTGCTAGATCTAAAATGACTATTAAGTCAAAATAGCTCCCAATTAACATAGAAAACCAGTCTGGATTTTGTTCTTCATTTTGGTTAGTTTTACAATGTGATTACCAAGGCTCTGTAAAAAGTGAGGTACCCATCTCTCTCTGTTGAGATCTGTAGAACTGGCACAGTTCTCCCAGCCTAAGCCATCAATCATCTCAGCTACTTCTTTGCTCTTCCTAGGGCATCTTCTTTCCTGCTTCTGGAGAATGCAGTCAGTGTTTTAAACCCCAAATTCTGAATATTCCCTGCTTTCAAATCATACAAAAATTCTAGTTTTCAGTGAGCGTTCTCTACCCCTTTTCCTGCAACTGTTAGGAAAACTTTCATTTTGACATAAATATTGAATATCTACCAGTGTTTAAATGATTTCTTTTAGACCAACAGACATGCTCCTTCCTCTAGTCTGATACGATTCTCCCTTGTACTCTTGCTAGCTTTCTGCTGTCTATTCAGAAAGGTCTTCATTGTCGCAGTTCTTGGTTAAACTCTCATCTTCCAAGCACATGGAATTTTATCCTCATCACAAACCATTTAAACTCAATTTCTTTCTTAGAAAATCTGTGCTGTCTCTAGGCAATCTCGTTTTCTGCCAGAATCCCTTATGAGTACTTTCTGGATTGCCTAGGGTGGTGAGGTTTCAGAACTTTGTGGCCAAACTTACTCATTTCTGCTTTCCTTGTGGTGCTTATTTCCTTGACTGTACCTAGCTGGACCTCAACCCATGCTGAGCTGTAAGGAAATCTTCCATTTAGTGGAGAAAACAATGTGCTTCGGAGCTGGAATGACAAAATTTTTGTATCTCCTTTTTCATTTTGGGGTGGTATAATAGAGCAAAGAATAAAATAAAGAATTATGTCTTTAAATCCAGAGTCACTAACAATTTATTTTCTAGAGGCAATATTTTTAAAACTGAAAAAGAGGTGTTATTAATAATTATGCAGGAACAGTTGGTAGAAACAAGAGGAAGAAAAAGGGCCTCTGACTTATCTATGCAGGGGCCCCAGCTACTAAAAAGAGCCATGGACCAAGAATACGTGAGACCTCAGAAACACTGCAGTTTTATTCTTCTTAAGGTTCCAGAAATGTGCTCGATAGTCTTACAAAACAGGCAACCAGTATGCCATGGATGCCCTGAAAGGCCTCTTTGTACTCCTAGGCCCTGTTGAGCGAAGCCATTTATCTTACCCAAGAGCTCTCTAGTGGACCTTCAGTGATACCACTCCTCTTCTAGAAGCCTTCCAGGACCTGTCATTATCACTGTATTGAACACGCTCTCCTCTTGGTGTGATGACCCTGTGAACCACTGTATTTTACACGCCTGACTTTCTTTCCTAACATTCAGGTCTACCTCCACTGATAGTTTTGAATGTACTGTGAGCATCATCCTAGCTCTAGACCTTTGCTGTTTTATTTCTTCCCTTGAAATCCTCTTTTGCTGGTCAATTCCTCAGACTTTGACAGCTCTGTCTCTCTGTCGCAAACACAATCAACCTTACACATCTATATCAACTTTCGTGAGCTGCCTAGGTAGTAATTTCTTTCTTTTGGAATCCATATTGTCTGGCTCTCATTTCTAATACAGCATTTCAGATCTGACCTGTGTGACATCTGTGTGTGTATATGTAACGGACTCATTCATCCAGTGGGCCATAAGCTCCAGGCAAGAAGTATTTTTGCTCATTTTTAGATCTTATGTCTTAGGAAACCCATGCTGTCATTCAACATGTATTTATGATTGAGTCATTCATTTTTCTAAACTGGGTTTCTTCTCCTCAGTCCTAATTTTAATGAATATTTTCAAAAGAGAACTCAACCATAGAGTGTAAGTGGAAGTTATGAAATGCTAAGAGAAGTGCTATTAAAGGAAATTACATTTCCCTATTATCTTGTGTCTCCAAATTACATTCTGAAGAGAAGATTATGATTAAGGTTAATCATGGATCGATTGTTTCACCTTGACATTTCAATCCATTATCTCCCAGATCCAAGCTATTTACCCTAGTAGGCACTGCATGCATGCTTCTTCATCAGATTGGTATTGGATAATTACGCTGTATCAGTCATCTGCCTTTTCCTCATCATGTGGTGAAAGAAAACTGAGAGCCAACTGGCCCTGGAAATCATTTCATTTTGAAAATAGTTAACCTTACATAGATACATAAAACTAAGTTGTTTTTCACTGAAGCAAGATGTTATCTGTTTGTTCTTTGTTATCTTTTGAAAAAAAATAATTAGAAGTTGAAAAAAAAACTTATTCCACAGGAGAAACATTAAAGTTTAATTTGATAATCACAAACTGAAGGGAAGACTGTGTCCGTCGCTACTGCTGGCACTGTCTCACTTGAAGTAATTCTGTGCCTACTCAGAAAAGCTAGCTAGCTCACACTGGTGGGGACAAGTCTCCCAATCATTCAGCCTTAAATTCTTTCTTGATAAACAACATCTATTGACATCATATATGGACCCCTATAGCAGCCAGAATACCATCAGAACAGAGGGTTCTGTCTATGTCCATCCTCTAAAAAAAAAGTAGCAGTAGTGTTAAGAATCTATGCAGTACAATGAAAGGGCATGCAGGAATTTTGGGGGCTGCTACAGATAATCTGGACATTCACTCGTGGTCCCTACTGTCCATCCCACATCCCGGTTGAGGGTCACTGCTCTTCTAAAAAACAAACCAAACCAAACATGCTTCCCTTATCTAGATCAAAGACTACTGATTGCTTATCACCAAATCATTTTTCCAATAGTAGTGAAAGAAAGTATGACTATGATCTGTCATCTAAGATCTGTTTCTCCCAGTCCCCTCTGGGCTTGAGGGCAGCCAATTGGAAAACAGAGCCGTGCAGTCTACAGCAGCATGGAGCAAGGGACATAGCCTGACTGACACTGGAATTCAACCTGCAGCTTCGGCTTGCGGCCCACAAGCCTCTTTCCCGGGAAGCTAAATATCTGTGAAGCACAGCAAAGGAAAGTTTAAGATGATACACTCATTAACTGTGACGGGAAAAAAAATCACTCTCACTTAAATAGTACAGTAATGGGATAGGACAGACTGCTCTTCTTGACCTTGCAGGCTAAAGGTCAATTAAGTGACAATGACCAGGACCTAGAGTCCATATTAACCCATCAGTGTTTTCTTCTTGCAACAAATGAATTGTGAGCAACATTTTCACAGAAACTCTCAGAGCAGCTCCTTTGTTCTTTCGGTGTATTTAATCTCTCCTTGGTACTACAGAGAAAAATATTAACAAGTGGAAGTCAATGTTATACATGTAACTGCTTTAGTTATAGAAAGTCATTAACTCTGATACGTCAGATGAAGTGTTTCAGTATTTGAACCTTGACTTCTACTTAGTATCCATAAACCATTTAACGGAGTGCTTTTTCTTCTTTATCCAAAATGCAGATGGGAAATTTTAGTAAACTTCTCTTTCTGAAATGGAATTGCAAAAAAATTTAAAAAATAAAATAAAAAAATAAAAATAATACCGAGAGTGGTGGCTCACGCCTGTAATCCCAGCACTTGGGAGGCTGAGGCAGGAGGATCAGTGCAAGTTTGAGACCAGCCTGGGCTACAAAAGTGAGCTCAAGGCCAGCTTGAACTGCATAGTGAGACCCTGTCTCAAAAAGCCAAAACTAAATAAATAAATAAATAAATAAACAAAAATTTTAAAATAAATAAATAAAATAAATAAATAAATAAACAAAAATTTTAAAATAAATAAATAAAATAAATAAATAAAATGGATTAGATATTCTCTGTCTCATTCTCTCTCTCTCTCTCTCTCTCTGTCTCTCTCTCTCTCACATACACACACACACACACACACAGGCACACACACAGCACTACCACCATCGCCATTATCAAAACCATCCCAATAAGGCTAGTTTTTCAGCAAGAAAGTCAAACTAAAATGTTATGTAGATGTTTCTTTTTTCTTTGTCTTCTTCCCTCTTTTTTTCCTTTTTCTCTTTACCATCGTGATCATCGTCATCCTCCTCCTCCTCCTCCTTGTTGAATCGCCCCTTGCCCAAGGTTAAGGCCAGTCCCAGAGGCTAGGTCATGGGGTGGAGGCCCTTACATGTAGCCTAGCCCTTGTGACCCAAGGGTAGCCTTAAGCTCTGTCCCGGCCTCATCCTGCCCCTTTTCTCCTCTCTTGCAACCCCTTTTCAGTTCATTTGCAGCTTCTCCTCGTCTAGTTCCACTTTAGGGGAAGTATAACTGGAAAGTTGTAGAAACCAGACATTGTTCTTACACTGCTCACTTTTTGAGAAACTGTGAGCAAATGACAGTCAAACCTAATGGAAATCAGCGAATGGCTAAGTCTTAAAGCAGTTCTCACTCTCATTGGATGTTCTAAGCCCATTATTAATCGTCTGTCCAATTTTACTAATTCTCGCGTGCTAAGAGTAGCTCTGTATGTGTCAGTGGACTAAGAAACATGAATTCCAAGCTGCTAAATCTTTCATATTGTATTTCAGGATTCTTAGAGACGTGGTCTCAGCCATCCCAAGGCATGCATATATATATATATATATATATATATATATATATATATATATATATGGAAGGCTAGATATTAATGCATATTCCTATGTAGAAAAAATATTTTTCTTAAGCAATAGAATGAATAACTGGCCGTGAAGTTATCTCAAGATATATACACTGGTGAGAGGATGTGAAAGCCATAGGCAAATATGAAGGAAAAAGAAAAAAAAACAGACAGGAAGACAGAAAAGTTCAGCCATGTTTTTCCATAGTTCTCTGAGCCCCTGAGTAGCAGCCAAGAGCAGCCCGAGGAGCTCTGCCTGCTACCTCTTGGCCACATATTTGCCTACCATTTTGAAAGAACACAAACCAGTATAAAGCTGTTTTTTCCATCATATTCTCACACACAAAATGACTCTTGCTGTGATTCAAAAAAGGAAGTCGCAGTTCTTATGAAGTTCTTTCCTGTCATGGCTTTATATTTCCCTTAATCATCTGCCCACCAGTCTTCTTTCCATCTAGATAGCTCCTAACCAACTTTCTCTTGTACTTTTTTCATATTTAGACACACATAGTCACGTATGAAACGGCGCATGAACACTCGGTGAAACAGATCATGAACGAAAATAGACAGCTAGGGGTCTTCACACACGCGGAGCCCTACTTAACAACTGAAGCTGAGCAACTCCAGATCCAACCGAGGCAAGAAGATAACCACAAAGTGTCCTCCATTTTAAAGTTTGTTTGCTCACTTTCTAAGCTAACTTTCAATACTGAAGCAAAACAAGAAACTCAAGTTTCTCTACAGAGCACAAGCAAGACAGCCTGTCTGCTTTAAGGGAAAAGAGGGACTTCCTTTTCCTTCTTAGAGAACTTGATATTTCCCCTCTTCTATTTGCACAGTTCAGGTGTCTAGACAATAGCACGACCAGTATGATAGTGCCGGCCCCGGCGGCGTGGGTCTCGCCCTTTGCCGGAGTCTGCCTTCTGCGGTTTGTACCCGGAGTGCTATGCATTTTGTTTTGATTTTTCAGAAGCCTGAGCTGAGTCCTCCGACCCACTTTTCCAGGCACCTGCAAGTATTTTCATCCAGAGCACTCAGCTCCCGGTCTCCACAGCCAGTCTCAAACTATCTGATTAGTGTCAACACAGCTGCCCTATTCTGAGGAATGTAAACTAATATTCTTGTTAGACCTCCCTCAAACTTAGAAAACTTCCTCAAAGTCTCACCGTCCCTTCCAGAGTCCCCCTCCCATATCACTTTGCCCTGTGATTTAAATCCTTAAGTCAAACTTGTTAAGAAGCAATCATAAGATCATCCGTGCCTAAGCTACAATCCTGAAGACTACCATACCTTTACCTATGTGCAGGTATCTGTATTTACGAAAGTCCTGCTCTGACATCCTCCTGCCGGTACACAGGAAATATCCCAAATCTAGTGCCAGACATAGCTATAGTCTCCTCAGGGCTTAAGTTAGTCTGTGGATTGATAGAAAAAAAAAAAATGAAGATGGAAAATCTCACCTATTTTTTACAGGGGTGGGGGAAACACCTGGGCTGTTTTGAGGATGAAGCCTGCTTATAGCACAGAGCTAAGAAATGAAGACAGGCAGGTCAGCCAGGTTATCTCTCTAGTCCACGAATACCCATGAGGGGAGTCACTTGAATCTATCTAGCAGACAGCGATCTGCTATCGCAGGCTGGTTTTAGAAAAATGTGATTTTATAAACTCCTGCATATTGATTTTCTTCAAATAAGACACGTCACCCAGAAATTTCTCTTTTCTCTTTCCTCCTACACTTTCAACTCCTACTTTAAAAGAGAGAGAGAGAGAGAGAGAGAGAGAGAGAGAGAGAGAGAGAGAAAAGAAAATTTTAGCAACACAGAAACATTAAGCAAGGAAAGGACAGTCCCAGGTACAACTTGAAAAAACATTATATTGGGTGACCAAGAACCACAGATATGCAAATTTTATGTTAAAAAACTAAAATTGAAAATGCATCTCTAAATGGAATGCTAAAATCCAAAATCCTTACCTCACTAAATTGAGTCTGGGCATTGTTCTCCAGGTACAACATGTTAGCTGTGAGATTGGTCAGTCCTGCTGTCCTCTCTTCTGATTTCAGGACTTGGACAACCCCCCCTCCCCCTCAGAGACCCTCACAATATGAGTCTACTTAGGTCACAGGACTCAGGTCCCTCAGTCTCTTCCACTGTGTGTACGCACTTAGGATTCCCTCATATATATCCTACTATAGGCATGAGGGGCGGGACTCCTCCCTTTACCTGTCCAATCCATCAACTTCCACCTGGACTCCTCCACTCCAATCGAGTGAGAGGCCTCTCCCATCTCATTAAGTAGTTAGAATCCCTTATCACCAATCTTTAAAAGAAAAAGAAAAAAAAAAAAAGAAAGAAAGAAAGAAAAGCCAGAAGACAGACAGGTAAAGCTTCCCCTGTCTCCTTTATAGGAAAGTGCACTTTCTCCTGGAAACAAAACAGTCTTCCAAACAAACCTGCCCCCACCAAGACTTACAGAAGGCAATGCAGAAAGTTATTTCACACTTTGCAACTGAAAAGTAAAACTTTAGGGCAAGTTTTTGGAAGGCTTTCTCATCTTGTAATCTAATTTTGAGGTTTTGTGAAAGCGGTACGGAGTTAGAAATTAGGGGGAAGTGTTTTAATTTTCTTATAAAAATCAAATTATACTGTCTGAAAGCTGAAAATTTTCAGGCCACTTTCTGTACAGAAACGCCAGTGGCTTCATATCAAGAAATGCCACCATGAGCCACTTGAATTTTCTAAAAGTCTCAGTCGCAGTTTCAATCATTTGTCCTGTCATCCTGTAAAAACAAACTTTTATATTATGCATGGGAAATAGAAGCCCCAGAAAATAAATCCTTTCCTTAAAAGAAAAAAAAAAAAATTCCTCTGTGTATTTTATTTAGTATTTTACACTCAAGTTTTAATATGGCTCAAAGAAAATATTATTTTCTGCAGATAGATAGTAAATTTGGTTATTTTACATGGTGCATCCATTCAAATAATTAATAGAATGTAGCCTACACCATAAGACGTCAGCTAGCTTTCTCCTTAAAGGAATTTCTTTGCATAAATATATAAAAATAGCCCTGTAGAATTTAGTGTTGGCAATCAGGATTTAGCAGAGATGAAGTATACCCTAGTGGGTATGTGATTCACTAATACATTCTTTTATGGTAGCTGGACACTCAAACTTCACTTAGATGTCTATCTATACACTCACCTCTAAGCCTAAACAGGAAATCAATACCCTTCCTTCTACCTACAAACTGTGCTAAACGAAGATTACTATAAATTAGCGTTCATATTTCTTTGAAAATTTCACAGATACATTTAGGAAAAGTGGAAGATATTCAACATTGGTGCAGGAGTTTCAGAAATAAAGTCTGCAAATAAAGTTTTCAAATTCACAGCCATGAATTTGACTGTTTCTAATTTCTACTTGGTTATTTGTAAAACGCATGGATGGAAAGGAGGTGCGGAGGCCATTGGCTCAAAAGCTATTCTAAGTCTCCTGAATTTGGGGCAGTGATGCTGCTTGTTTTCTTTTTATTATTTTTTAATCTCTAACACAATTTCACATCAAGTACCCAAGAGTATTATATTAGTATAATACTACAACTTTTTAACTACCTAAAGCATTCATTTCTTTGCTCAAATAGGAGGAAGAGTGTGCCCTGTATTGCTACTAGTAATTAATCAAACAGCCCTGGCTCGAAAAACAACAAAAAACAAAAAACAACAAAACCCCATCAAAACTGTAAGATAACCCCTTGTACTGTTTCTATTCCTCATCCACTGACAGAGGAAGGATTACTAAAGTGGTGGTAAGCAGGGCGCTGGGTCCTTCCTTGAGCCATTCTTTGTTTCAGGGGTTCCAAAACGTGAATGGACCTGAGAAGCGTTCCGGGGGCTGTTTGTAAACAGCTTCTGGATCGGCGCTCTCCTGAATCACCTTCTCCACCGGCAGGCATGGCCCTCAGCTGTGTTTCTCTTCAGCGCAGGGAGCTGCACTCCTGAGTGACTCACACAGGCACCCAGCGCTCCCGAGGTAGCAGACCTGCCCAGAAAATCCTTGCAGTCGCAGGCCTTTTACACTAGGACAATGAAAACATCTGGACCCCTAACATTAGAAGGGAAGGTTCTAATTGTTTTTTTTTTTTCAGTGTCCCTTTCATTTTGTTTTAAATTCTTTGCTCTCCATACTGTACGGATCAATGTGTAAGCCGACTTTATCTCTCACAGAGTCAAGATTCCCCCAGGATTTCAGGATGGAAAAGCCAAATTCCTTCCACATATCATCTCAGCACAAACAATGTGACCATGGCCTCCGCATCATCAAGATTGCAGACAAAAATCTAAGACAAGGTATGTACCACAGCTACTTTAGAACTTAGAGTAGGTGAGGAAAAGACCATTGGGCTGGACCTTGCGAGATCCGGGCTGCGTTCCCAGCTCCGCCCGTAGCTAGTCTGCCCTGCGCCTCGGGGTAAGTTACTTAACCACTCTGGATTCTGCGTCTTCATTTGTGAAATGAGGGGCAGAACAAAGCGATTTCTAAAGACAAGAGAATCAGAGTTAGTGTCTTGCAGAAAGCAGAGAAGTGATCACGAGTATTACCTATTAATCGGACACAGATCCTTAAATTTTCTGAACTCCAAACTGGACAAATGAAGCAGTCAGGCTGCAGAGATATATGGATAGTAAAATGACAGAAAGAACCATGAAGATTTTATTAGGGACAAGATACATGGGTTTGTTTCCTTGCTTGTTTATTTGTTTTTTGGATATTTTTTCTGTGGGTGTCATTTATTTTGCTTTAGATTCTTAAAATCCTCACCATTAAAAATTAGTTACTAGGGGTCAGCCAAATACCTTAGCTTATTAAAGCACCTGCAACCAGACCCAGGGACTGGGGATTCAATCCCGGCCTGCGGTGCCAGCCCCACCCCCGGGGCACACTGAGACAGCAATTGAGACTGGGCATGATGGCGCACACCTGTAATCCTAGCTCTTGAGAGGCTGTAAACAGGTGGATCACTGCAAGTCCCATCTAGTAGTGAGACCCTGAACACCCTGTAGACCTTTCTCTAAAATGCAATAAATAAATAAATAAATAAATAAATAAATAAATAAAAATTAGTTACCAGTCCATATAAAGTTAAATTCAGCTCCACAATTCGCACAGAAGAACTAAAGCATAAGAGATAATACATGGTATCAGAATTAATGTGAGTATTGCGAGTAACTGATGTGAAAATTATGGGTTATTTAACAAGAGGTTACAAAGAAGTGCTTGCCACTGGGGCGTGGCGTGCACCTCAAACTTCTGTGCACCCTCGTGGTGCGTGGTGTGGGTAAGTGCTTTTGTTCACCTTTTTTTAAATTTTTTTTTCTAAAAATCAACAAAATCAAACCTCTGACCTGGATACTCTAAGTCCTCAGGGGTCAAAACAGCCGTATTGACAGCTCCCAATCCCGCTTCTCGGCCCGTTCCCAGCCACCTTGCAGCTACGAGGAGGGCGCGGGGGGAGCGCCAACCCCTGGATGCGAAGCCACTGCTGTGAATCCACAGCTTCTGGACGAGGGTCCACATGCGTGCGTCAGAGAAACTGCAGAATGCTCACGTTTTATTGAATGTTCTGCTTCTTAGGTATTTGATTCCTTATCATATGGGCAGTGGATATTCTCTCTTGTGCATGTTTATTTTTTTCAAACTCCCATGTAGTATCATGGTTTCTATTTTGCTACAGAGGTGCTAAGATATCCATAGTCAAAGTTACTATTTTCTCCTTAACAAAGTATTGGTTTTCAGGCAGTTCTAAAGGCCTCTCCCTGCTCAACCATATGAAGTATTGCAAATATCCTGGAATATCACAGTGTGATATTTATAAGAGGCAAATCTTTTACATTTTCAGAATTCATATGTATATGAGAAATTAAGGAAATAAATCTAAAATAAAGAAATAATTTTTTTTTTTTTTTTGTCTTTTTGAGACAGGGTCTCGCTATGCAGTTGAGGCTGGCCTTAAGCTCACTTCTGTAGCCCAGGCTGGTCTCGAACTCACACTGATCCTCCTGTCTCAGCCTCCCAAGTGCTGGGATTACAGGCATGAGCCACCATGCCCGGCTCAAGAAATTTTTATCACATGTTGAATAAAATCTTTTTTCTCTAGTTCACAATGCTGTTGTAGCTTGAATCTACAATAGCTGTGCAAAGCCTGATGGGTAGGGAAGGTGACTTTCTCATGGGGAGCCTATGTTCACCAGGGAACGGATCCACTTACTAATACATAGTGGAATGGCTGTCAGAAGGTGGGTGTGCTTAAAGGTATGTCACTAGAACGCTCTGTCTCTGTCTCTGCCTCTATCTCTGTCTCTGTCTCTCTCTCCCCTCTCATCCCTCCCTCTCTCCTACCATTTCTGCCTTACACTTGGCTACCTGAAGCCAGAAACCAAACCAATCCTCTCAGCCTTTAGGTTGTAGGTATCAGATATTTTATCCCAGGGAAGGAAAAGTGACTGAAAATGATGTATAATGGAGCAAATTGAAACAGCTCCCTGTTGTGCCCTGATGTAAGAAATGTGAGCAAGGGTACTGGTGTGCAGAAGTCGTCGGTTTGAATTCTTTAACCACTGCAATGTAGAGATGAAGATGGAACAATGTAGAAAATGGAAACTAGTTTGAAAATGCTAGTGTCTGTGGACACCAAGGGATGGGGATTATGGGGTCCCTCACAATGCTACTACAAATTTGAAGGAGCTAGGAGGTTAGAAGAGGCCAAGAACTTGAGTAACCTCGGTTAGGATTAGGAAATTATCTATCAAAAGGAACAAAAAATTAATGACTTGTTTTTATAGTAATAACTAAAACTCTGAGAAAGACTACATAAGTTGTTCTAAAAATATCAGTCCTGTTTAACTAAAGCTATTTTATCTTTCTCTCCCTTCTAACTTCTCCTCAACATCTTGTCTTTCATTTAGGACAACACTGGTGGTCATTTCACACATCAGGAGGGCACAGTGCCAAATAGGACAAAACTAGCTAAAGTGGGCATCCAAAGCCTTTCAAAGCAGAGCCCCAGATAACCCTATTTCTTTTCCCCTCTACCTGCCTGTTTCTAAGCGGGCTTCATCCACCTAGTTCTCTGTCCCTCTCTTCAAGCTGGTGGCTCAAGTTGGGTCCTTCATTTCTTTCGTGATATAGTTGACCATTTTCAGCTTCTGGTAAGGCTACCTTCATGAGGACTTCTCCAGTGGAAGTTAAGTATTATCTTTAATGTTTAAAAATGCAATAATAAAATTATACCTCTCAGTGCAAAAAGTCACGAACTTTTCTGTTATTCCAGTGAAGTATGAAGTTTTTGAAGTCAAAAGTATGTCCCAGTTCATATCATATTTGTGAATGTCTTCTTTTCTGGTATGGAGGAGGGTCTGTAGGGTGTTCAGGGCCTTACTACTAGAATGAACTTGTAGTGATTCTCCTATTTTTAGCCTCCCAAAAGCTGGGATTACAGACACACATCACCATACCCAGCTTCAATTGCCATCTGAGTGCTCCCAGGGGGCAAGGCTGGCATGGCAGGCCCAGGGATGGAACATCTGACCCCTGAGCCTGTGTGCAGGTGCTCTAATCTGCTCAGCTATTTGACCATCCTTTTTTAATGTCTTTAATTACAGCCCATCACTACCTTGATGTCATGAATTGATCTGAAATGTTTTCCTTTCATGCTCCTTTTGGCTTTGGAAAATGCCAGAAGTTGCCAAATGCCAGATCTGAGGAGTGAGACGAACAAGGAGGCGCCATATTGCTTTCATAAAGCTACAGTGCTCACTGTAGTTTGATCAGACTTCCAAAGGACACTTGTGAAAATGCGTTTCACAAGTGGAACTGCTTCAGAAAGCATCCAGCATTACAAGATAAACGTACTGAAAAGGGTGTGGGTGCAGGGGATTAACAGCAACATATCTATTGCTATGGTGTTTAAAAACTGTAAGCTTTCGTTCTATATTTTGATATCACTTCAGAGTGCATTAGAAATTTAAACAGTAGACTTTTTCCCAAAGTTTACTATAAGACACATATTTATTCTACAGAGATGTCTTTTCTGTAACAACTAAAACACTGTCCTTAATTAAAACAGATGAGAGATTAAAAAAAAAAAAAAAAAACCTGTTTTACATGCAAGCGCAACAGCTCAAAACCTCTGTCAGTATTTGTCAAAAGGGAACACAGCAGCATGACAAACCTGCAGTAGTTAAAAAAAAAAAAAAAAAGAAAGAAAGATTGGAGCTTTTTGAGCATGTGTGATTGCTAAGAAATACTGGGGCTTTCCAACAGAGAGCAAGGGGCTGGGGAGATAGCTCAGTAGAATAAGCACTTGCCTGGTTTATTGAACTCAAGGTCCTGAGCTCAATCCCCAGTACTGCAGGAAAAAAAAAAAAAAAATTCCACTACACTGTATAACTAGGCTGGGGAGATAGCGCTGTGTCACAAGTACCTGCCTGGCGAGTGCAAGGTCATGAGTTCGAACCACAGTCCCACAAAATAAAAAAAAGAAAGAAAGAAAGAAGGAAGGAAAGAAAGAAAAAGGAACTCCAACAGAAAGCAGTCAACTCAACCTTTTCACATCAGGTAAGCTGATGCATGATCAACAGAGCCCAGGACAACTGCCCAAGCACTGGTCTTCTCTGAATGAAGCGATTCACCTCGTCACCTGCCTCCCATAGCCGAGGAGAAGGAACATTTGCAGAAGTTACTGAGGGCTCCTACACTAACTCATGAATCCGTTTTCTCTTTAGCCTGAACACTAAGTTGCAAAGGAAGACATAGGCTCACATCCATTGGAGGGCCACTGGCTGGATTTTAAAACCTGAGCAAACTTAGAGGCTTAAAAGTGGAAATAAATTCAGCGTTAAATCTTACAAATGCACTTGAGGAACATTGCTGCTGCTGTTGTTGTTTTGTACAAAGGTTTATGTAAAAGCTGAAATACTGGATAGAGTTGCCACGGCCCATTGGTGCTTTCCATGGGTCACAAAGTTACACATATCAATGTGGAATTGATACGGCCATTCTCCTGGACAGATAAAGGCACGGGGATGCCATCAGATACCGAAGTGTAGAATCAAAATCTGGGCATTTTGGCCCCAACAGCCACACACAGACGGGGCTGGATGATTAGATGACATCTTCCTCTGTCCTTCCACCCCACATTGATCCTTCCTTCAATTTTATGTCCATGGCAACCTCAGGGCTCGCTTTCTAGATAGCCCACTCTACGGTTATGATAACAGTACTTTTTCCACCTTCTGGGATTTAGATAATGACTTCGAAGGGCTCTCAAGAGTCGAATTGCCTAGATGTCAAAATGTGTGGTGGTAGACTCAGATCTCTCTGTATTGCTGAACCATGACGCACTCAGAAGTTTGTGTTAGGAAACTGATGTGTTCGCTTTTTTGAACTTCTGATTCTAAAACTAAAAGCATCGCCCTATATTACAATGCTTACCTTTTAGAACCAATCCAACAGAACTATTTATAAGATAGACTCTAGATAAATTTCAGTGTGTTAGTCAATTTGTTATTGGTGCATAGTTCCTCGTGTGGTTACTAAATACCCTTGACAAATTCTGGGCTTGCTTCACACTAAATAATTTCATGCTTTTTGTATCTCATGCTTGCTGTTTACTACCAAATCTTCCCAGTGGCACTATAGTAAGTGGACATAGACAATACTGGCCGTGAGAGTAGCAGGACAAGACTTGACATCAACAGCCGAAAGCCGGGTGCAGGTCTCGTAGCATATTAGTGCCTTTTGCTGAACGGATTATGTACAACAATTCAGGCAAGCCAAGTATGCATGGTATCATCATTTTTTCTAGTCTGATACTGGGCCATATCTTAACACACCTCTAGATTTTAATAATTTACCAAAAACTTTAGAAAAGCCAGCTACTCACTTAAAAGGGCAGCACCATGAGTTCTTGACCCAATGGTCATGGATGTAGAGTTAAACTCTGGTTTCTGAGAGCAGTTTGGATCTCAGCCTTTCCTTTCTCCTCACCTCCATCTGTCCATCTTTTAATTAGACTCGGTGTTGCTATCATTTATCATCTTGCAGAATTGCGATTCGAGCTGTCTGGAAATCCACATTTGCTACTCAAATACTACCTGAATTTCCCTGTTGATGAACACCATTTCTTCAGCAGCTTCCCTCTGTCCTCTGCCCGCTGTGGAATCTCCTGGAGCAGCCACGAAGCTGGTGATGTTACTGACCACGTAATTCCTGGGAATTTTTCAGCTCAGGTAATTTTGGGCTTCACTTTTTATTGATCAGTTTTGTGCTCTTAGATTCATCAAAAAAAAACTAAGTTTAGAGGCCCCATTCAATCCCACTCTCCTCATTCTTCCCGAAGAATTAAGCACATCATACCACAGCGACATAGCTGCACCTATGTTTGTAGCAGCATAATTCATCAGAGTTGAATCTTTGGAACAACCCAAGTACTATCATCAACTGGGGATTAGATAAAGGAGATGTGCTATTTTTATATAACAGAGTACTACTCAGCAATAAAGAAGAGTAAACTCAACGCTTTTATAAGTAAGTGGATACAGCTAGAGACCTTACTCATAAGTAAAATAAATCAGACTCACATGTGTAAAAATAGTATTGTCTCACTAGTGTAAGAACCTGAAAAAGTAAGTTAAGAGTCAATGTCTACAATAGTTATTGTGAAAGACAAAGAAACTGCTTAAAAGAAAGAAAAACTAGTATTGGAAAAAGTAGAAGAGAAAGAAAGGAAAAGAAAAATACACACACACACACTCACACACACACAAGATAGATGGTTGTACCACTGACTTCTTTTAGTTAATTATACAACAGTGTGTGCTTCTATTGTTTGGTCATTATGCAAGCCTACCTCTTGTAATCTGAGTAACCACTTTGAAGATAATATGCAGTATATTAACGGTTGTTGGTATCTTCTTATCTTGTTTTGAAATTCTGTGTTATTGGTTTTCTTTTCTCTTTAAAAGAAAATTTAATTTCTTTTCTCCTCAAAGAGGAGAAACTAGCAAAGTAGGTCAGATAAAAGATACCTCATTCTTCCTGGCAACTGCAGTTGCATTTTGAAGCAACTCGGCTTTCCATCACAAGCAAGCGTTTTCCTCCTCCCTTTCTGTTATGAAGCAAGAAAACAAACAAAACATCTCCATACAAAGTAAAAAAGTAAAAGTTGCCACATTCACTTTGGAGACCTAGGTGAGCCCTGAGGTGCGGTCACGTTCTTACTCTGGGGAGGCATCTCATGTTCTACTCTGGCTTCACGTCCCATGGGGCTTCATTGTAGCACTTAAGACCATTGCTGGCTTCAGGAAACAGAGCCACAGCCTTGGGACCTTGGGAATCCGCTGCCTGCCATGCGCCTTGCCTTCATGTCTTCCCAGTCTACGACGGAGCCTAAGCATTAAAACTTGGTGTAGCCGGGCGTGGTGGCGCACGCCTGTAATCCCAGCACTTGGGAGGCTGAGTCAGGAGGGTCACTGTGAGTTTGAGACCAGCCTGGGCTACAAAAGTGACCTCAAGGCCAGCCTGAACTGCATAGAGAGACCCTGTCTCAAAAATTTAAAATAAAAATAAAAATAAAAATAAAAAAATAAAAAAATAAAAAAAATAAAACTTGGTGTAATGTATATGACTTATGTGTGAAAATGTCTGTATTTATCTCTCCACATGTAAAGCTTATATTATATATTTAATACATATGTTTTATGCATAATATATGATATATTATATATTATAATTGTATATTATGTTATATATACATTACATTATATGTTATATTAGATAGATAGATAGATAGATAGATAGATAGATACATACATACATCCATCCATACATACATACATACATACATAGATGGATAGATAGATGGTTTAAAGTTCTACTTTACTCACCCTGTGACAGTCTCCCTGCCCTTGGCATTGCTATCTGGTCAGTCTGTTTCCTACCTCCTTACAAATATTACAAACTATATATTGGACAAGCCCTGTGGGACTTCTGAAGTCCTTCCTAGGTGTCATAGTGTCAGATTCTGCACACACCCCTAAGGGGCCCAACATCTTTATTTTGCCAATGCTTTGTATATGGGCACTGTGGCTGAAGACACCCTTTATTGGAAAATATCATAAGAAAGAAGAAAATCTACGTTGAGCAAAGGTGGGAGCTTCCTGATATGGCCCTCCAGGAGGTTGAGGAAGGACAAGCGCAACTTTCAGCCCAGCCTGGGGCCTTCACCAAATTAGAGAGATTCTTTCTTGTCTTGCCAAAAAGAAGAAGAAAAATAAAGGTGTGAGAGTAGGCTCTAAAGTTGTAGCTCAGCGCAAGGACTCTCCGCTCAATCCCAGGACCAGCAAATAAGTAAGTAAGTAAATAAATAAATAAATAAATTAATTAATTAATTAATCCTGGTTTCATCTTTTTCTTTGAACCTCGGAGTCAAAATGCTGTGGAATTATCAAAAACAGCCTCTACTAAGAGGACTTGAATAGCATTTGCACACTGTTTCCCAAGATATAAAACCAAATCCAAGTTTCAAGGGTACGGTGAATAGGATTTGGTAAGAATCTCATATACCAGTCTAGCTATCAAGTGTTCTGTATTGCTACCTATGATAGGCTTCCTTAAGGAGTTGTGTTGGAGAAACCACGTTAACAGACAGAAGCAGACCCACTCATTAGTTTGGCGATATATGGGAAAAGCCTTAGGATGTGCACTGTGCATTCTGACCTAGAAAACACACATAACTTTTAGCTCACAGTGTTGTATCTATGTATATACTAGGGCCTCTGTTTTCTCCAATAAGCAGTCAAGTGTATTTTAAACACATCATGTCACCTCTGTTGTATTCAACATTTCTTGAGTGACTGCTATGTGCCCAGATCTTTAGCTTCCCTTCCCCTCCCCTCCCCTCCTCTCCCCTTCCCTTCCCTTCCCTCCCTCTCTCTTGCTCCCCCTTTCCCTCCCTTCCTTCCTTCCTTCCTTCCTTCCTTCCTTCCTTCCTTCCTTTCCCTCTCTCCCTCCTTCTCTCTCTCTCTGTCTCTGTCTCTTCCTTTTTGACTTTGTCTTCTCTAGGCAGCTAGAGTAAGCTGTGTAGCTTACAACACAGCAGGAGTTGGAGTGAAAGGGTTATCCTCATGTCCTTCATCTTGGAGGGTGTCCAGAACAGGAAGGCAGATGTGCTTTGCCCATGACAGCTCTGGTTTGAACTATAGGCTAGCTGTGTGACGCAGGCATGGCTTCATTACCCCTGGATATTAGAAGTCAGGTTATAGCGAGATAAATGTTACGGTGAACTTCACGCGTAGAGTGTAGCTAGGCCTGGAGGGACTACGGTGTCATGCTGCCCTAACAAGGCGGCAAAGCAGTCCCTAAGGAAGGCAACTTCTTCACTTGCATGCTCTGCAGATGGTCTTTGCTCTTTAACAGCTTGTTTTCCCCTTAAACACTTATATTAATCTCCGGAGCTTCCTACTCTTGCAGACACAGTACATTAACTATAGCTTCCGAATTCTGATTCACAGCTTGATGGAAAAGTAGCACAACTAAGTAGGTGCATCTCTGAGATTCAGGTAGTGGAGCCAGATTTTCTGCCTCTGGAGGCTGCTGTCTTGATTTAGCAAGAAAACATGACCTGTATTAAACATTAACAGGACAACACTTTTAGAGAGAGATTTCAAAAAGGGTCCTAAAGAGCAATGCATCGAAAAACACAGGTAAATTTCCAGTAGAGACTGCAATTTACTTTATGGTGAATATATGTGACTTAAAAGTAAAGGACAGGGTGGTACACACCCACAATCCCCAGCATTCTGGGAGTTCGGGGCAGGAGTGTCGCCTGAGCGATTTAGCAATTTAGTGAGCCCCCATGTCAAAACCAGAAATGCAGAAAAGACTGGAAAACAGCTAGCATAGATGCCCTGTGTTCAGTCACCATACTCTCACCAAAGGAAAAAATAAAATAAAAGAGAAACTATGTTTGGGAGTGTGACAATGTACAGTTTCTGCTTAGTTACATATGAAGCTCTGATAAATGGATAAAGCCAGAAAGGGAGAGGGAAACTACCATTTATGACTACTTAATGATAATGAAATAATTTTTCATATAAAGTCTAATATCCTTGTGCTCAAATCACTTAAATAAGTAGCACAATCAGACTTCACTATAAGTAATCTGAAGAGAACATATATGTGCCAACAGACACACACACAATAATAAGTTCTCAAAGTCATTATGAAAAATTTGTGGAATGCTGACTGAAATAAATGTAATCTGTGGGAAGTCACAGATTACAGCTTTAGGGGAACAGCAAAGGGGTGACTGTTACCTCAAAGGCAGCAAAGAGCCCAACTCTTCCAGACTGAGAGGATTTGGGGCAAAGAGGAAGAGAAGGAAGCCATCCGTAAGTTAAGGCACAGATAACAACCATACATCCAGAAAAAGAAGGCAGATTAGGTGAGCCAGAGAGAACATGTGAGCTGGAAGATGGGTTGGGAAAACTGTGGGCTAAGGGGGTGCTGACTTTTCTGTGTCCTTTTAGACTTCATGTAACTTTGGGGCCCTGGATTTCATTAACCTGATGGTAAAAATGCGTGCTGGACCGTGCCATGTTTCCTGACTGATTTTTCAACTCATTTGGCTTCCAAATGGGAAACCTCTCCATGAAGGGGAAGGGCATGCAAAGGCCCCTAGAACTTCAGGGCCACCCTGTGCTGTCACCATCGATACACATCTACCTCAGCTTCCCTGCTCTCTCTCAGCTTCCCCCTAACGAGTGTGTCAAGTCTACCGACTGTCACAACAGCCCTGACCTTCTGACCCTGGGCAAACAAACACACAGGATGCCTTGCCATCCTCCTGGATGCTCCGTGCTTGTTTCTTTTAAGGCTGACCTACAAGGCTAATTAGAGAGTTAAGCTCACTTCTCATCTGGACTAACGTTTACGTTTAGTTTTGGAAAGCCAGACAGGTCCTGCTACCCTTTGCCCAGCCTCAGAGGTTTCTCCCTGGTAGGGGCTGGCCTGTGTTCTCAAGATTACCAACACAAGCGGAAGATCCACATCTTCACTGTTAACCGTCTGAGGGCTCTCAGTCTTTAGCACGCCATATTTAATTAAGCCTCTACTCATAAATTCTTTTGCCATTATTTCCTAGATTGACAGGCAGACTCATCCATCCCTAATGATAATGCCATGGGCCCTCCGTGCCAGAAAGAAGGGTGGGGAAGGAAAGGAGGGCTCTGACGCCAACCCTGGAGGAAACGCAAAGCTGCAAAGACAGAGAGTAGCAGATCGGGAGCCAGGGGGAGCAGGGGTGCATCGCGTGTACGCTGCTTAGCTGTTTCAAATTCTGCTTTAAACTCTGAGAAGCTTTAGTCACTAGGACAGGTTTTCTAATAAATGAATGAGGGCAGGAGTGAAAAACGACAACTTCTGGGTTTTTTTTTTTTTTTTTTTCTGATGAAAAGTTTGGAGTTCTAAGTTTGGACCTTATGAAAGACGATAAAAGTGTGAATCAGGTGGGAACGTAAGGGAAGCTGTGGGTAACTGTTAGAAAACGGGATAGGAAACAGGTGGAGACGATAAGAGCCAGGCAGGTGGGCTGCAGGGAGATTTTTCACCAAACATTGCAAGGGCAGGACCTAGAACACATCATGAAGTTCCAGATTCTGAGTCTGGGGTCAGAAAAGGAAACAGGAGAATAATGGCAAAGCAGAATTCTTTCTTTCCTTACTCTTCCTTTTTCTCCTTTGCTTTGATTTGAGGAGAAAGGTGCTGAGCGTGTAGCTCAGGCTGGCCTTGAACTCATGATGTAGCTGAGGCTGGCCTCAAGCTTCAGGCGATCCTCCTGTCTCAGCCTCCCAGGCACTGGATCAAGCTTCTGCAAGCTTGATCTGTTTTCCTTTCTGTAGGGAAGATTTGCACTCGAAATAGCCAACTGAGATCTTCAGGTCTTGAGGATAGATTTGACAACTGTGTTTATTAACATTTTATATTAATGTTATTTTCGTTGTACATGTTTGTACATGTCTGTACATGTTTGGAGTATAGCATGTAACGATTGCGTTCACCCCGAGGAGGTGATACCTGTACCTCCTACATCTTTTTAAAGCCCCCTTTCTCCTGCCTTACTTCTTCTCCTGGGTACCATTTTCCCACAAAAGATGTATCTCCTTCTTTCTAGTATCTACTTTTTATTTTGTTTTCTAATTATTTATACATTGCATTTATCATAAAAGATAAATCATGTGACAGTTAAGCTTGTGTGCCTAATTTATTCCACCTGATGTTAGGGTAGCAAGTTGCGTCTATTTTCCTGTGAATGACCCAGTTTTCCTTCTTTATGGCAGAGTCGTATTCCACTATCTATAAATGCCTCATTTCTTTTACGCATTCATCTATTAAGAGGCATACATGCTGCTTCCACGGCTCAGCCATCATGAAGCATGCTACTAGGAACACGCATAGGCATGTGTCACCACAATAAGGTGTCTTTGACACTTTGGGGAAGATACCTGGGCTGAGAATAGCTGGGGTGAAAGATAGTCCTCGTCTTAGATTTTTGGGGGGATCTATATACTGGTTTCCATTCCTGGTGGTTTTATGAGTTTACAAGGTACAAGGGTTCCTTTTTGTTCCCCCACACATCACCATATACATGAAGTTAATTACACGGTTACTTAAGAGGGCTCTCAAGGAAGATAAGGTAAGTGGGAAACATACAGGACAGCAGGACTGGCAGGAGCACAGAGACATCTTTTTTTTTTTTCTTTTTTAAAGAATATATATTTTTTCTTCTTTTAGAACTTTTGTTTGTTTGTTTATTTATCTTTATGGCCGGCTCAGCCTGCCCTGAGGGCAGGGCTGGCGCAGCATGTGGTGCCGGGGATTGAACCGCGGTCCCTGCAGCTGCCCAAGCTTTCCTAAGTAGGTGCTTTAGACCACTGAGCCATCCCGCCGGGCCCCTACACCGATACATCTTAACCGTGAGGTGCTCATCCCTGTGTGCTGGCTCCTGCTGTCCTCCAGAATGCCATGACTGCTTTTTCACCTTTTATTTTCAAGGACCTGAGAACTGTCAGGCCAACATGGAATTTTCTTAGAAGGAAAGAAGCCTACAGAGGCATGGTTAAATATCATTTTTAAGGTGGTTTCTTCATGAAATTTATGTTGTAATGAAAATGCTGTTGGGTAAAGGAAAGTAAATTTGGCTTTAGATACATCTTAAAACCTGAGATAGGAAGCCATGAACTAAAGGGGTTTTGTGGTTGTTCTTTGCTTCTGTGTGTGTGTGTGTGTGTGTGTGTGTGTGTGTGTGTTGTTTTGGGGGCTTTGTTTCTTTCCTCTGTGTTCATAAATTTTGTTTTAATTCTTGGGCTAAAGACTGAATGAACCTGTCTTCTCTTACTTCCTAACGGAATTAGAAGCCAGTAACTTCCATACTGAAATCATGGAATTGAAGGCCAAGCTGTCTGAGTCCTTGGGATCTGATGAACTTGGACATGTATCCTAACTCAAAGACTTCTACAATAATTAAAAAGAAATATAGACTCACAACCTAGTTAAAGTTGAGGGAGGGATTATAAACAGAGAACATAGCTAGACAACATTTTTATGTCACTTATTATTTACTCCTGGTGGTTTTCTGTCAGAAAATCATTCTTGGCTCTGTTAATAAGGGTGACAGTCACCTGAAATCATGTGACAACCAGTCTTTAGCTCTTCCAAGAGTTAGCTTCCAAAGTTTATGTCATAGTCTGCTATAAGGAAACAATATTGGCTTGGCAACTTGCCCTCATTTTGTCTGAATTAACAAGATGTGCACAGAATTAATGAAAGCATGCTTAAAGAGAACTCTAAGGGCCCATCCACCTTATTAATCTTAGCTTCACTTCAGTATGGTTTCTTGGAGCCATAAAGCCCTGAAGCTGTCTAAAAGATTTACTGTCAAAGGGCTTGGACCTAACATAAGATTTACAAGAGAAACTTCTGAGTGGTATAATAAAGACAAGAATGAGAATTACTCAGAGGTAAGACTGACACCACCAGGATTAAATAATACAGCAAGTGGTTTACGTGGTATAATAAAAATTTCTTGTTCAGATCCAGACATTGTCGGAGAAAGTGCATATAAAACTGTGCATCAAGATCAAGATAACTTAGGGTGATTGCTTCATGTCCTAGTAACTTAGCTTCCTTGAGAAAAGGCAAAAGGAAAAAAGAAAATTTGACGACTAGTGATCTTAGAAAAGCTTTTTACTGGCTTTTCAAGTATGGGGGTGGACCTAGAATAAAAGGAGAGACTTTGGTCTCCCCTTCCACTGAGGTGCCTTGATTTTGGAGGACGCAGTGGCTTTTGTATGTTTAGATAAAAGACTTGAGGCACAAAGCAGTAGAAGTGTCCACCTAGCGCCCACTCCCTTGCTTATGCCTTCCCTGAAGTTGACTGTGGGCCACAGTTTTACCACTCTTCTGGCAGCTTGTCTTTCTGCAAGAGGAGCATTGGATGCCCTGGTAGCCCCAAAGAAGCAGCAGACTTGTGTCCAAGCAATTCATGACACACCAAGGCTGTGGAATAAGATTCTGTGGGAAGAGAGGGGTAAGACCTAGGGCACAATTCTTGAAAGCAATGTGGAAATCCCATCTGCTTTTCTTGCAAACATGATAATCTAGGCTCTATACTTAGCACCAATTGAGCGCTGAGGAAAGGCTAAGTCTTAATACTTGCTCCTACTTGTGAGCTGTACTTTGGCAAAATGAGAGTGTGAGAGCAATTATGCAAATTACTCCCAAAGGTTTGAAAATCTCCAATTGGAATGTACGGGTTCATGAAATATAGATTCTGGAGAAATTGCGTACAGAAACTGCAGTGTTTAAAGAAGCCACCCTGCACTCCAGATAGCCATGCGCGGCTCCTTCCCTCCATCATCACCTGACTATGAGCTCTAGGGCCTGTCCTTCGCATTTTGTGCTCCAGGATCCTGATGGCAAGAATGCTCCTGGGTAATCTCCAGAGTCAGTTTCTGCAATGATATTCCAAGTAAGTGAGCACACCAGTGGGCTAGGCTTAGGAAGGAAGCCAGGTGACTTTCCATTAACTGCAAAATCGGTGTTCTGCCTGCGAAGATGTACCGAAAATCTTGGACCAGAGACAGGAAGCAAATTAGCAGAATCTCTGTATGAACTCTTACAGTTATTATGCTTTGTTTATTTAACTGTCTTCATTAGCTGGTCTTACTCGTCAAAAAGGAGTTGTTCTAAAGCCTTACAATTAGCCATGTAAACAAAAGCGCAATTTATCACTTTGTCATACCTGATGAGCAAGTTCCTGATATGCTATCAAATCCTACTGCAAATGCTATCTATATTGTCACCAACATGGTGGGCACGCATATATTAAACAGGTTGCTATGCTCAGCACATTATCAAGACATTTAGGAAGAAACGAATTCATCCACAAGTTTGCAGACTGTTGATGGGAATGGACCTACTCATTGGCCAACCATGACAGACATTGCGAAATGTTTTCTCCTGTCGTCCAGTGAGAAACAGGATCTCACCCTTGGCTGTTCAAACAACCAAACAAACCTGGAGTCAACCATCACCTGTATTCCTATTACCAAGTATGCTCAAGTATTCTCCTAAGGCATCTAAAAGTGTGCTTCTTACATTACAAAAGGAAGCAATCATTTGTGAATAAAAAAGATGAAAATGTCTTCAAAGCCAGCCAGCAGATTGGCAATAAAAACACTATTGACCCTGTTTTTTCCTCTGTCTTTTTTTTCCCCCCACTGTTATTTGTAGGCCTAATAACACAATTTAATGTTAAAGAAAATGTATCTCTGAGTAACAACTCTTTTAACTTGCAAGAGCAATATTTTCACTCGTTTAACATTCACTTTAAATATTATGGGTGAGGAGCCGGGAGTGGGGGTGCACGCCTGTGGTCTCAGCACTTGAGAGGCTGAGGCAGGAGGATCAGTGCAATTCGAGACCAGCCTGGGCTAAAAGTGAGCTCAAGGAACTGCACAGTGAGACCCTATCTCAAAAAGACAATAAATAAATAAATAAATAAATAAACAAATATTATGGGTGCCTCTTCTGTACTCATACATACTAACCTATATACTAATGAAGTTAAGTGGCTTTTAATAGTATTTAATTAAAACAAAACTCCAAGGAGATAATACACTTAGAGTGGCTTGTGATATATACATTTCATGCTGCTGAACAAACAGAGTTATGCAAACATAAAATTTTTTATGTATTTGTTCGCTTTTGATGACTAGGTATAATTTTCCAAATCCTCATTGCAATTAGCTTTGTTCATTTAAATGAATACCTCTGACACATTACATGATTTAAAAAGTGGAAGTGACTCATTAATTTCAAGGAAACACTTGGAACACTAAACATTTTGTCCTATGTAGCAATCTGTACAGATGACTTGGCCTTGCCTGTTTAAATTTACATAAATTCAGAAAACTCATCCTCAAAAAAGGGTAAAAAAGACATCAGTCTTCTGGGCATGCCGTTTGACAGTTCCCCAAATGACAGAACTTCTGCTGTTTCATTCTCTTGCAAAATGCTTAAGAGATGTCAAAAAAAATATTTCAAATGAGTATCTATTTTCAGTGAAAAAAAGAAATGAACAGACAGCATATATAGAAATGTGTACAGCACAGGGAGGGACAAAAAGGCCTCTGAGGGGTTGTACCTAGTTGTAAAAGTTACATAATCACCATGTGGTAGCAATGGGGATACAGGGCATAGAAGTACACACGTTTGTAATGTGTGAGCCTCTAAGTTAGATCCCCAAAACTGAATGAATGAATGAATGAATGAATGAATGAGTGAATGATAAAAAGGCAATGAGTGAAATCTGGAAGACTCAGACTACATCATTTTCCTGGAAGACCTCACAGATTTAGTTGGACCCATGAGCCTATCCATCTTCAAAAATCATTCAAGAAACATTTGCTGACAACTAACAGGCCCCAGGCTCCATAATATGTTTAACCAAGAAAAATATTACTTTCGCTTTTACAGAGCTGTGAGCCTAGTGGATGAATCTGTTGGAATTTTTGAATTAGTCTGTGAGTGATTTTTGGAATACAAACAATGATGGCAAATTTTCTTCCTTTCAAAAAGAGTCTGTAGCTTCATTTATTGTACAAAGTGAGGAGATAAATTGTATGACTCTAATTCAGGGGGAGAAACCCTACCATTAAAATAAGAGAATTTTTTCTGTGTGTTCATAATAAACGTCATCAAACTGTGAGTGACAAGCAGTAAATAACATAATTGTCCAACAGGGACACTCAGAAACTTTGCCTTTGAGTCATCCCTGACATGGTGCAGAAGAGTATATATGTATCCCAATCACATTCTCACTTAAAGATATTGCTGATATTGCCTATGGGCTTAATTAGGAACAAATTATTATTTCAAAATTAAAACTAAGAGGAACTAAAAAGAAAGATGCTACATAAAAAATAGTGCTACATCCAATGAGTGCACAATCATCAATCCACACCAGCCATAAATCTGGCTTTGACATAACTCACAAAAATCTATGTATAATAATAACATGAATAATATTGTTTTATGGATCAATATTTTGAAAGAGGCTGACTAGGAGTGCTACTTAATAAAAGACAATTTCACTTCCCCCCCCCCCCAGAATAGTTTCTATTCTATTACTCCATCAGTACATGGACTCAGTCTTTGGAAGGTGGTAGAATCATGACCATGTTTCATATTAAGTTTTTTTTTAAATGCATGCTTGCACAAATAGGCTCAAAGAATAACAATAGGGAGTTGTGGTTCCTGAGGCAAAACATGATTATTGGCACTTTATACACGTGATTTGACTTCACACAGAGCCTATGAGGGAGCTGGCGTTGTAACACACATTTTACAAAGAAGGGAGGGAAAAAGGCGATGAAATCATTTGCCTGATGAAACGCAGCGTGTGGTAGACCTTTGTGAACAGCTTACTGTGTAAAGCACATTTACTTGCTTCTGCTGTGACCCCAGAACACAACCTCCACTTCTCTCTGATCTTCCCTGTACTCCCCTTGCATGGCAAGGCTGGAGGCTGTAACTCTCGCTCTTCTTGTCCTACCCCCAGTCCTATGCTGCATCCATTAAAGGCACTCGAACCGCTGCACAGCTTCGCAATGGCATCTCCAAGTCAATGTCAAGTAAGTGATCAGGGCCTGCTCTTGTCACAGCTTCCCTTTGTCAGGTGCACCCAAGGATGAGTCAGCCCTAATGCCCATGCGTGACGCTCCGCCATCAGCCCCTTCAGGGCATGCTATAGGTCCTGGATGTCACGGTTGCAACTGCTTGCGACAGAGAATGAAGACAATTCCTTGGTCCTAGAGTTTGGCTTTTGGTTCACTTTTGGCTATTCATTAGTCTATTGGAGCACTTGGACTAACACTTGTGCACGAAAGGTAGAGAAAGTTTTTAAAAGGTAATTTTGCACTTTTGCATTTGTGTTTTGGGGTAAAGAAATATAATGCAATTCTAGAAACAGCACTATACCAAAATAAAGAGGAACTGGAACTGGAGACTGGAAAACATTGTAATAGTTACACAAAATCACTCTTTAAATTATGTTTATTTAAGCAGCCCATTTTGCTTAGAATTAACCTACTGGAAGGTAGATACTGAAGAAAAGGCAAAACTTATTGCGCCATGCTATTGTGATAAATTCTTAATATTTACTATTTCCCTTAATTTTCAAGTAATGATATCAAGCCCATGTTAATAACAACCACAATAATAGCTTAAACTTAGGAAAGTCATGTCCAGAGAACTTGACCACAAAGCCCCAAATGCTTAGCCTTTAATATAAATCTTTAATATTAAAGCATTCTCTTATTTATTGGTATGCTACATGTAGTTTCACGTTTATTGTTATTCTAACAAATATGCCCTCACCTAGATTTATAAACTACCTCCCTATTTTTTAAAAGAAACCTGAATAATGATGACTTAGTTAACATTTTTTTATCAAGTTGCTAAAAGTGAAACTACAGAGGGTGATTTCCACACATCAGGACATAACTAATTGAGCACAAATTCATGAGCAGAATCTCGATCCCAGACTTCTAAAGCAGCCTACTCTTTTCTGCACAACGAACTGTCTGCAAGGATTTGGACGTGAATCGCTTTCCCCCTTGTGATTCGTAATGGAGGATCGTTTGTTTCCATTGCTCATTAATTTAGTAGAGTCTATAGTGTGAAAATCAAGGCTTCGGGTTTTTTAACTGTGAGCTATGTTTAGGTGAGCTCCTTAATCAAGAGGATAGCTAGTTTTAAGGTATTCTTGCAGGAGAGAAATTGCGTATTACAATCAAACATTTAGCTGATTCAACTGCTAAGAAAGAGATGCCATTTCCTCTCTTGCCATTCAGAATCTAAAGGGAAAGAATAAGAAATGCACTTCAGGGAACACTGTCAGTTGCTGCTCACTTTTACTGCACAAACTGAGCGACTGACAGATTTATTGGCTTCACTGACTTTCAATAGCAAACTATTTCTATTTAGGAAGTATACCTAACCAGAACATTAAAATATTAAGTGAGTCGCTATGATGCAAATTTTTTTAGTAGGACTGGATAAACAACTGGCTCAGGAAGAAAAAAAAAAAAAAGAATGAAAAATATGCTGACATCTTAGCTATTGCCTAAGACTAATATTATCGTGCATTGGAGATAAATTCTGAAGCATATACCTCATAATTATTACATTTATCAGCATAGATTAAGAATTTTTCCATTTGTATCAAGGTAAATCGCGTTATGCAGTAAGATTTATGTCAAGCTGTAGTTTATAGTTCCTGCTTCACATTTGTAAATTTTTAAATGCCAGCAACAATGAAATGCACTCAGTACTTCCATAAAAATCCCCTGTAGCTTCAGGGGGAAAGATACAAAGGCCTGTGCAATAAGGAGGAAAGATTACATCAAGAGAATTTAATCTTTGTCAACCCAGCGAATAAAGGCAACCAAGAAAGATGTTTTTCATTTAAGAAGAACAGTGCAAACATTATCTTAATTGCTTTTGTTTTGTTGCTCGGAGTGGTAGAGTTGTGTGTTTAAGACCAAATAAAACAAGACAAAAACAGAATGAAGGATTTTTGTGTGTTAACATTTACCATGGGGTTTTGAAAACATGATTTATGCTTCCAGAGAGGCTCGTTTTCAAGAGAAATCTGAATGAGACGGTCTGTAGAAAGGCATTCCAACAAACTGGTTGGGCAAGTAGTTGTTTGGAAGGAACACTGCCTCTGGGCTGAGAGGAAGATAGAGGCAGCAGCACAGGAGAGGCGGGAGTGGGAGAGGAGCTGCTGGAGTTCGTTAGTGCTCCTTTCTCCAACTCCAGACAGTATTCACACTGGTGACTCATCTTCATTAGAGTAATCCTGTGCCACCCACCAGCACACGCACCCTGCCTCCACAAAAGGCACAGCTTGGGCAACGGGAGTTTTCTCTGATATAAAGAGTCTGCTTTTGTATGTGTATTCTGCCCTACCCATCCCAAGAGGAGAAAGAAAAGAGCCCGCACAACCAACTCTAGAGATGCCACCCATATAGGTGTCATGTCATCTTAGGAGGGGTTGACATCGGAGTGCTTCGTACAGGTTCAGTGGGTTTACATACCCGCTTTCTCAGGGGTGTGTGAAACTGCTTGGATGTGCTGAGACCCACCATGGCCACACTGAGCAGCAAAAGGGTCCCCAGCAGGAAGGAATTCAGGAATAAGGGATAGAGGGGGTGGGAATGGAAGAGTGTTCACCTTGCCCAATTCTATGCTTTACTGGAAGAAAACTAAGACGGGGAGAAATGCTGCGCCCAGCAACAGAAACCCAGCTGGTGACAGCAGCCTGGAAACCAGCAGCAATGACTTGCAAATGCCACACCAACGCTAGTGCCCCAAACTCCACTACTGAAGAGTGAATATTTCTACAATATAAGGGTGACTACGTGTGTGTATGTGTGTGTGTGTGTCTGTGTGTGTGTGTGTGTGTGTGTGATTATGTGTGTGAGAGAGACAGAGACAGAGAGAGAGGAAACAGACAGGCTGACAGAGACAGAGACAGAGACAGAGACAGAGACAGAAACAATGTGAAAATGAAACAGGTTTTCTTTCTTTCCCATCTTCCATGCCCTCTTGAGATTTTCTTCTATCAGGTTAATTTCCAGCAATTGAGTTGCCTTTTTTTTTTTTTCTAAAGAGGCTTATTGTTGTAAAGCAAATAAAATGTCTAGGTTAGATGGGAAGTTGACTGCACCTATTTAATGCATAAGCAAAGACCATTTGGGCTGATTTCTTTCATCCAGGGCAGGCAATGTCACAAAATCTATAGTGCTTCCATAAAACTCCCTCTGATGAAACGTGGCCTGATACTCCACTCAAATATCTAAAAGAGAGGGCTACTTTTAAAAGCCACATTTTATAAGGCCACATAGTTGTAGTTTGAAGGAGAGCACAGCAGCTTTCACTGGAACAAATTGTTTTCATTGCCAGACCAATCACACAGCTTTTCTTTCTAATTTACTTTTTATTACATGATCCTGTTCACAGAGGTACAAAATTCAGGTGTTAAAGTACCCACTCCTTTTCCAGTTCTTTGAGAAGGTGTGCCAAGAAATGTCCTCAACAAGGCCCAGGAGGAGCTCTCAGATTCAGAGAGGATGCTGAGTACACACAATGAGTTAGAAAAGTGGTTTTCAATCTCCAAGTGAATGGCGTGTCTTTCTGAACCCCAAAGGCACGTGTCATGGGCGCCACGATGAGTTGCACTCATCCACTGCAACAAGCCACTTCTAATGGAAACGCCATGTCCCACCGCAAGTGGAGAGCTGTGAGTCCCCTCCCAAATAGTATGAAATCTTCTGGCACGAGGTGTGTGCTGCACATGCTAGAGGTGTGACCCAACTATGTGCATTGTTATATTTGTTTAATCTTACGAGGACTCTGACAGTCCTTCTAAGTAAAAGGAACACAGATAGCTGCTAGTGTCATTAGCTTTACCTCTCTACATCTATTTCAGCACTCTTATTACCAGTCTCTGTGTTTATTTATTTGTTTATTTTAATTAGGACATATACCTATATCCTTCAAGAGATGGAGATCTAAGAGAACTCTCACGTCTATCATGGTTCCTATTCCGAGAACCTATGTAGAAGTCTATTCCCAGGAGATGCTGCAGAAGAAAAAGTAGGCAGTGCGCACTGCCTTCACAGAAAGGGAGCGTCCGCCAGAGGGCCTGACTCACAGTCCAGAAGCACCGCCTCCTTTGGGCGGAGCCCACTGCACGCACAGTCGATAAGCACTGCTCTCACTGCTCTCGCCACCCTCCGTCTTGCTGTGGCCGCGCAGCTCAGCCCAGACCTCAAGGAGGAAGCGTGCCTACTTCCCTTCACCTCACGTTCAGCCCTTTGTCCATTCCATACGCCTCTGCTCGCTCTAGAGCTCCTGCCAAAACCAAGGTCCATTCTCTTCCAGGGTAAATTTTTTTCAAGTTCATGTTCACGCACAGGATGGGGCCTTTCCCTGGTAGCACCCATACCTGTTCTGTGTGTCCCAGAAGGCTCGTGAAAACTAACGTGAAGTGCTCTAGGTTGAATTACTCAAGTATTTGCCAAGTGTAAGCCCCACCACCTCTTATGTATCTTTATTTATTTATTTATTTATTTATTTATTTATTTTGTCTTTTTGAGACAGGGTCTCGCTATGCAGTTGAGGCTGGCCTTGAGCTCACTTTTGTAGCCCAGGCTGGTCTCAAACTTGCACCGATCCTCCTGCCTCAGCCTCCCAAGTGCTGGGATTACAGGTGTGCACCACCACGCCCGGCCTTGTATCTTTAAACTAGCAGTCTGCTCTCTAATTTAGATGGTTCTCTCTCTCTGCAATAACTTCCACCTCTTCTGTTCAGAGAGCTGCATTATTTCCTGAACTTTCAAATACAAACAATCATTAGAATTTTTGTTAAGGTTTGCGTTTATGCTTTCCTCTGGGTGCTTAGCACTTTCTGTTTTGATAAGTGTCATTTATATAATCTCCTGACCCACTATAAGCCAGTGCAACTTCCTTAGTAGAAAAACCTTCCCTTGCTTTAGTCATTTATTTCCAAGATTGTCTTTAGGAGTAGAGGAAGCAGCAACTGTTATCTGGATGCATGGCCTCTGAGATACTTAACACAAAAAGGTTTCATTTGTATAAAATATAATGCGAATTGGTCCCTGAAGCTACACATATGGTAATACCTGTTTGAAGTCTGGTCAGTCTAAGGTGGGTGTCTACTTACTGTCTTTTCTTTTTGTCTCTCTATATGTTAGCAACAAATATTTTCCTGGGTACAACCACTTACATCATTTTTTTTATTTGTTTTGGTACCAGAAATCAAACTCATGCCTCTACAGTTGCCAGGCAATCCCTGCGCTGCTGAGGTATATCTTCTTCCCAATCATCCAGATCATTTGTAACTCAGTCTGCTGAGTTCGTGTTTGCCCCCTAACAACTTCAAGTTTAGCAGAGATGGACTCAGATTTTTCTATTTAAACCCTGCAATACCAGCAGAAAGTCTTCAGCTTCATAGATAACCAGTGTTTGTTGCATTAACAAGAGAATAAGCTTGAAATTTTAGTTTTCATTGTTTGATTAAAGAAGAGATATTTATGAATCATCTCTACAATTAAGGAAATGCAGGTACAAGCAGGAATGGAAATTCATTTTGTATCTTTCTGGGGCTGGGTTGCAGCTCCTTGATAGCACACTTGTCTAACATGCTGGGACCTAGATTTGATCCGTAACATTTTAAAAAAATAAAGCAAGAGAAAGAAATACAAGCAAAAAATCTTGCTGATAGAAAAAGACACATGCAACTGAACACTTACACATTTTATTTCTTAATTTTCCTTTTCTATTATCCTCAGATGGGGATCCGACTCTATTGCCTAATCTGGTCTTGAACTTGTGAAACAAACTTCCTACCTTGGCCTCCGAGGAGCTGAGACTACAGACACAAGTGAACCACACCCAGCTTCACTGTTTGATTTTCCAAATAATATAACTCCTGAGTTAAATTTTGCACATGTTTTAAGATGAGCCACAACTAGAAATACCAATTTTCAAGTTGAGATGGGCCTAGAAGTTCCTGCTCTATCATTCTAGTATATATCCTTGGGCCAGTCACTCCCTAAAACCTGCGTTTCCTCACCTATAAAAATGCATATTAAAGAATCATTGCTCAGGTGGGTGTTCACATGGGAATCACCTGGAGGACTGTGCAGAGATCGCTGCTGTCTTTCCATTCAGCTTATGGTTCTAGATTGGGAGCAATACTGCTGAGTTTCCATTTCTTCGCACATTCCGAAGGAAATGTCGATGCTTCTCACCCTAAAACCATACATATTTTGAGCATCACTGTATTAAATGGCTTGGAGGTGTCTGTAGCTCTGGCTATTACTATGCTAATGGTGAAACCCAAGGATGATGAACTACCCAGCCCCAAAGCTCATCTGCTACCGAACTGGAAAAGAGAAGATTTTGTTACATTAGATTGCTAAATGACCACCAAATAACTAGAAACAAAATAAGTAAGTAGAACACAAAGGCCTTCTTGCTGTTTGTATGAGACTTTTTTGGCACAAGCTTAGAGTGGTTTTCAAAGCAAGTTTATCTGCTTCAGAACTTTGAGTAAAGTTTGAAGAAAACTCAACTTTGTGTAGTTTCAGGTCTTGTTTTGCAGTGTGCTCACATAGCTTCAAGTGCTCCTTTACTTTAAAGAAGTCTGTAGAAGTCCCCTTTTTTCTTTCTGGGTCAGTGCTCTGTTTCCAAATTTTTCTCATTCTAAACAGCAGCAACCATTGCCAGGGACAGCCCGCACCAGGGAAGATACAGCGCCGACCGCTTTGCCTGCCTTTATCTCTGGTTTCAAAATCCTTCTTCCAGGGTATGCGAGCAGTTTCGTCATCTTCATACCGCACATAGGGAAACTGAGACACTGAAACTTTCCATCGTGTTCCCAAGGTGACTTCAAGAGTGAATGACAGAGCTGGATTCAAAAACCATCAGGCTTCTACCTCTCGAACTTGTTCTTGTTTCTCTAATACTTCTAATAGACGGACACGCAGGTTTCCCAGAAGATTGAGTTTAGCCTCACTTCTTTTTTTTTTGTTTGTTTTTTGTTTTTTGTTTTTCATACTTTATGAGAAGCATTAGAAAAAAATCACCACTGATTAATTCACTCCTTAATTTTCCCATGTTTGGAGAAAAGTTACACTATGAAAATTGTGCCCACCCAATGTTTAAATACAATGTTTTAGCGTTCTCTGAGTTTTAGAGATTGAGACGACACTTCTTTACTGAAAGACAGACAGATGACTAACAGGATGAGTATTGCTTCAAACAAATCATATTCTTTTTAAGACGGGGTGCTAGGATTTCAACCTGACCAGTTTTTAAGACGATGCAGGATCAGCACCAGCTCACATGCTTCTGCCAAAATCCCTTTCTGCTTATCTGCCCTCTTCAACTTTGTCACTGTGAATAGCTGTCCACTAAGCACCATGTCTTAAGTGGCATTGCCGAGGTTACACCAGAGACAGGTGTTAGGGGAACTATTTCCCCCAGGCTATGTTTTCCAACTGGCCCTCCTCAAAAAGAGAGGGACAATATAGAAGGAAAGGGGTTTCCTTTCAGATTAAACACAGAGAAGGCAAACACCTTCCCGAAGGCAATAAATTCTCTATTGCTGCGCCTTGCAGTTTACCCAAACACCAAAGTATAAAGCAAATAGCCTCTTTTGTCAAGGAAGGGCTGTCAGCTGTCAAGTGACATTTGTGAATTTCTGAAGAAAGGGAGAAGAAAAAAAAAAAAAGAGAAAGAGAGAGAGAGAGAGAAAATCCTTTCCCTTACGTTATTAAGCAGCTTGTTTGCTCAAGGTTTGAAATGCATACCTGTGTTTTAGGTAAAGCCCCTGAGTTGACACTCCTGAACACAGTGGTGCCTTCTTATTGGCTATACTTTACAAAGGACAGGAGAGCAAAAACGTTCTGTGTTCCTATGAGAATACCTGAATTCAGTCTGTACTGAGTGTAGCTGCCGCCCCCTCACCCACAATATAGGCCACTACACAACCACTGTGCCAACAGCAGAAGCCTTTTGCTTTGTGGATATGTCTTTTTTTTTTTTTTTATGATCATGGAACAAATACACAGGACCAACACATCACAAATTATGCTTAAATGATTTCTTTCCGTGATAGCCAGCCCACAGGTAAGAATACTAGGAATATTAAGCGAGGTTTTATTTTTTATTTTAATTTTTTGTGGGACCAGGGTTCGAACTCACGACCTTGCACTTGCCCAGCA
Organism: Myocastor coypus; assembly: GCA_004027025.1. NCBI lineage: Eukaryota > Metazoa > Chordata > Mammalia > Rodentia > Myocastoridae > Myocastor > Myocastor coypus. The sequence continues at coordinate 3,622 of PVJA010004683.1, read as the reverse complement.
GGCACTTGTGCCTCGGAGTTATCTCCCCAGCCCCCTAAGCGAGGTTTTAAACGTACCGAAAGAGTAGAAAAAATGGTACCTCTACCCTGGTGCTCAAGGCTCATACTGGGTGAGAGCTTGGAAACATGCTTGGTTTATCCCTTCTTAGCACATCTTCGTCACATTAGTCCCACTGCAAATGTAGGGGCCCACTCTCCGCAGCACGCTTCCCTGCGCAAGGGGTTTTATTCCTCATCAGCCCAAACTACCATCCCCGCAGCTCCCCTTGATAGGTCTTTTATTTGAGTCACAGCTGTGTCTACAGACACTGTTTCATCGTGATATGAAGTGAGCAGACACGTCTTCAAACACCTGGGACTAGGTGCATTTTTAAAAAATACACTACGTGACAAAAACTTTCGAAAAGTTGATAAATGCTCTTAAAGAGTGAATGGGAGGAGGCAGAGAGCTAGCTGAGGGGCACAAGTGCCTGCCTGGCAAGTGCAAGGTCCTGAGTTGGATCACCGGCTCTGGGGCGGGGGGAGGGGAGAGAAAGAGAGAGAAAGAGAGAGAAAGAGAGAGAGGATGCAGATGTAAACAGACAACAACAGTGAAAAAATTCAACAAGATTTATATTCATAAAAATCTACTCAATGCCAGGTGTGGTGGCACAAGCCTGTAATCCCACCACTTGGGAGGCTGAGGCAGGAGGATCGCTGCGAGTTCAAGACCAGCCTGGGCTCCAGAAGTGAGCTCAAGGCCAGCCTGAACTACATAGCAAGACCCTGTCTCAAAAAATGAAAAAAAAAAAAAAAAAAAATCTACTCAATAATTATGTGGTATGGTTGAAAACATAATAATGTGTGTTCTCAAGTAAAATAATCATTATAGTGAAAGACACAGCACCCTCAGCAGCAAACCCTCTGCTGGCTTCCAGCGTGCTTACCCCGCTGTTCTCGCCACCTTGTAAAGCAGTTCCGGAAATCACTTTGCGCGCGCATCTTTACTTTCACAGCCGGGATTCCCTGACATTCAGAGTCAGTTAGAAACTTCCACGGTTTCGAACAAGGGGAAGAGGCACACATGGCAAGAGCCAGGTGGGTGACAAGCCTGCCTGCCTTTTTCCGGGCTGGCTCTTGAAAGGACGCTTCAGCCCTTGTTAAACACACTTTGCAAAGACAGTTGGGAGAGGCTGCCAGCGCGGCTTCCCCAAGTGGTGAGAACCGTGGGACCAGCGTGACTGACGCAAGAATGATTACCGGGAGAGGGAGCCGCTGCCGCGTGCTTTCCTCTGATTTTTAAAAATCAGCACTCACAATACTTTTTTTTTTTTTTTTTTTTTTTCTTTTCAGGACCGGGGATCGAATTCAGGTCCTTGCGCTTGCCAGGCAAGCAGTTATTCTACTGAGCTATCTCCCCAGCCCCCACAATACTTTTTGATCAGCCTCATACGACATTAAGTATCTAGCCTACCAGTAGCCCCCCTTTGAAATAATTTTTACAAAATCTATGAATAGAATAGTTAAATTATGGCCTATTATGTAATTACATGCAATATAGCAATTAAAGTTATTTTTAACAATTAGTAAATAAAAAAAGTTCACTCTCCAATGCACATAAAAAGAAGCAAATTATAAAAAAAAAAAAACCCAAAAAACAGTATATGTGATGTTATGGTTTATATCTAGTTGTCCCCCCAAAGCTTCATGGAGTCATTGGGCGGGGTCTTCTAGAGTTTGAGACTTGATCCCTGATCCCTGGGATTATGGGTTTTAGTACTGATGGGATTATGGGTCAAAGTACTTCTGGGATTATGGGTGTAGCCTAAGGCAGAGGCTAAGGCGGAGAGCTTGATGTAATATAAAGAGAGACAGAGAGACAGACTTGAGCTGTTGCTGTCGCTCTGCTGCCGTGTTGGTTGGCTACCTCTGCCGCCATTTTGTTGCTGTTCCGCTGCCATGAACTGGATGCTCTCTGCTCTGTTCCACTCGGCCTTGGGCCAGCCGAATATGGACTGAAACCTCCACAAACTGTGAGCTAAGTAAACCTTTCCTTCCTTCATTTTGAGTGTTGGGTATTTGTTCCAGCAACGAGCAAAAAGTAACTAATACATGTGACATGATTTAAATGTTAAAAAAATTTTTTCTAGGGTAGTCCTAAGGTGTTCATAATTAACTTTGTTATTAAAGACACGTATGCTTTTGATACTTCTAAAATTCTAATTGTATTGTTCTTATTATCAGAGAAATTTATTAGGTGATTTTTCGAAAAAATTTATATTGTTGTTATTATTAGTGTTTATGTATTTGGTACAGGGTCTCACTATGCAGCTCAGACTTTTCAGGCTCCCCAGTCCTGGGATTATAAGCATGTGCCACCACACCCAGTCTTGGTGGCGGGCTTAGTGCACCTGGGGGTAGTGCCAGTGCAACACGTGGCGCTAAGGACCAAACCCCAGACCCTGAGCTGGCCCGAATTTTTGGTTTTTTTTAAGTCTTAAATGAGTCATACAAACCTTTCTCAGTCAGATTTTATGAAAACTCGTATGGAGAGGCAACAGAAAACAAATAACAAATTTTTTATTTGATTACATACTTCCAACCTGGAATCAGTGAAACAAATCAGTGAAAAATACTGTCAAAACTGTCTGGCCGATAATAGCCATTAAAGCTATTTGTAAATATACAGAAATGTGGAAAGAGAAGAGCCTAGAAACCACCGAGGCAGCCCAGCTAAACTGGTCAAATCGGTGTTCCAGATCCTTCTGTCTAAGGCGAAATCCTGCACGGTAGTCACAAAGTTGATAGCATGAACAAGAGAGTGGTGCTAGTGGTGGTGTCAGTGTGGACACAGAAGCTGGATGGGGACTGGCGTGGGAAGAGCATGGAGATGGAGATGCCTCCCTGTAGTTCAGCTCTCGTCGCTGGAGTCAAAGACACTGGGAGGAGACGCTGCACTTCACAGAAGCCTGGGGCGCCAAGACACATCCTATGTAATACTGTAGAATCTGCTAGAAAGCAACTTCTTTCCACTGTCTAGAGCAAAAAGAATATGTAGAAGAGGTTTCGAGTATCTCAATGGCTTCCATGGTAATGCTGGTAGCTAGGTCTAAACTAGACTTACGGCAGTCAGAGTAATTGTGAATGGTCTCCTGAAAAGTATTTTGTTCACAGACTATGTACTTAATACATATTTAAATATTGAATGCATCAAATAAAGACTTAGAACAATTTATAGATCAGAAACTAGCAATTTGATTTTCTAATACTGGAATGGGCCTGTAAGAGCACTTGGAATTGGATTACATAGGCATGCCAGTATGTGTGTGTTTCTGCATTCACATGCAAGCAGAGGTGGGAAGGGAGGAGGAGGGACGCACAGAGAGAACGCTCATAAGGTTGGGATCATTTCAAGACGCAGCAAACACAGCCTTTGTCCTGCTGTATGGGCCCACTTAGAAAATTTGGTAAGAAGGTGGTGGGCATATCCTGTAATCTCTGCCTCTTGAGAGGCTACCACAGGAAGATTATTAGTTCTAGCCCACTCTTAACAACTGAACAAGTTAGGGAGACCCTGTCTCACAGAGAGAAGAGAAGAGGAGAGGAGAAGAGAAGAGAGGAGGGGAGGGGAGAGGGGACGGAGG